>CAVNYN010291202.1:0-19208 GCA_963692815.1 Nyctanthes arbor-tristis | reverse complement strand
GAAACCAAGATTGATCACAGCCATTGACTAGCCATATAAAAGGACGGCCTTCTTCAGATTAGGGCAGCAGTTGATACGCCTCTTCTTTGTGCTCTCTACTGTGTATTCCTCTCTAGGTCTTTCTCTTGTATTCTTTGTGAAATCTCTTTGTGAGATAGGGTTAGATCTTCATAGGGCTTGTTGGAGCTTTGTTTGAGTTGTATAGCAGTAGAGGTTAGAGGTTTTGATATTGTGTTTTCGGTTGTTCTTTGTGAACGGGATTTGTAAACTTTGTGGTTATAGTGGAACGAGGCTTTTCACTCCGGTGGAACTTCGAACGGAGACGTAGGCGGTGGTGCCGAACTCCGTGCCCTTCAGGGCGAACATATCGTTGTTTTTGTGTTCTTTTCAGATTTCACGTGGGGATTTGGGATTAATTTCTGAATTCTTGGGTCGATTATTACAACAGGAGGAAACGAATGCCCATGTTTTGCTTAATTGTTCATATGCTAGAAACTGTTGGAATTTGGCGAGACTTCCTGTCCATGCTAACAACGTGGCTTTCTTTAAGGATTGGTTTTCTGATGCTTACCAATTCTAGTCATGAAATGAGTGAGAAAAGAAGTGCTGTGGCATGGAGTATTTGGGGAAAAAGAAATTCAAAGCTTTGGACCGGGTCATCACTCCAACGACGCCAATGTGTGAGCTCGGGGCTGACTTCACTGTAGGAGTGGCAGGAGATAAGGCAAGGATCGTCGAGAGTTCTGTTTCGGTCAGCAGTAGTAACACTGGGGCGAGTTCTGTTTCACAAAGGAAGCGGAAGTGCTGGGATTACGGGAGGCTATTCGTTGGTTGATCTCGGAAGGAAGGGACAAAGTTATCTTCAAACTTGATGCAAAACTGGTTGTTGACGCGGTTAGTAAGCATAAAGTTGACTTCACGGAGTTTGGAATGCTTATTCAAGATTGTTGGGAGCTTCGTAAAAATTTCCCACATTTTAGGTTCCGATTTGTGCCTCGAGACGCAAATGACGCCACACATCTCTTGCTCACAAGTCACGCGAATCCCCTAGTAATTGTAATTTAATAGAAGCCCCAAGTTGGCTTATGGAGGCACTTGAACTTAATGTATTGAACAATTCTACTATTAATAAAAATTGAGTATTTCCTTTCAAAAAAAATTCCTTTGTTAATTTATACGTATTTATTAACTAATTTTGCATATGTTTGTTAAACAAATTTTAATTTTGCATCGTTTAGTTTATTTTAAAAAATTTTCATAATTTGATTTACAGCTATCTACTAACTTACGAATTTTTATCACCTAATTGTGTATAAACATAAATTATTCAAATATTACCACTTAAGACGTTATTATCAGTTTAAGGAAAAAACTAAAAGCTACACCATTTACACAAGACATATAATTCTAACAGATATATATATATATATATAATGATAAGTTATCATACATATCAATCACAGTAAATGATAATGAAAACGATTAAACGACATACATGATTCTACAAAAAAAAAAAAAAAAGCAACAATGTTTAATTGTCATTTGCTTAGTTGTAACTAGCTATTTTCTTCAATGTTATTTTTAAAAATATATTATTACGGTGACACATACAATTTAATTTTTAATCACCTACTATCTTCTTTAATTCAATAGATCATTAACCACCCATGTTAGATCGGAAGAGCACACGTGAGGTATTTGATAATAATAATTATTAGAATATTTTAAATTTTTTACGAATATGGATATATTTCTTTATTTCTTTTTTTTTTAACATTACAAGAGTGATATATTTCTACAAACGATTATAATTCACTTACAACATTGTTAATATATAAGCTTTGGTAATGTTCAAGCACCTCTGGAAGGTTTTGTTACAAGACCTCCTACCCCATGTGGCATATATTAATGCATGACACATGGATTTGAAATACACGTAACGTGATGCACGTCATATGGGGTAAGAGGTTTTAATTTATTACAAAACCTCTGGGAGGTGCTTGAACATCTTTAGATCGGAAGAGCACACGTATGTAAAATATAAAATAAATGTAAATATAACACACTAAAAATAAATTCAATGGAATTATTTTTGTTGCTGTTATTATTGTTGTTACTATTATTTATTTCTTTTCAATGATGTTATATTATTTCAATATATTTTATTTTATTAGTTGTTTAGGCCCGTGCATCGCACGGGTATAGAAAAGAAGGAGATCGGAAGAAAGAGAGACACACGGCACTTGTTGATCCTTTTTCAACATTTAAGTGAGAAAACATTTTTTATGGTCGTTTATTCATATAAACAGTTGAGATAATATATGCCTCGTTCGCAAATCACTTTTTTCCTTATGCTTTTTCTTCAAGAAAATTCTTGAGCTATCACAATTTGTACCACTGGTAATTGTATGGATATAAAATATGATAGTAATCTTTAAATTTCAACGTTAATATCAAAGTTTAAGAGTTTACATACATATTGTTAACTTGCTATCATGTGTCATATCTGTATAATCAGTGACACAAGTAGTGGTACATGTAAAATTCTTTTGTTAAGCTAACTATGCCCACGTATCTTGTAGAATTCAACTATGAAAAAAGAAATAGTTTATGAGGGATACTTCTAAACAAAGGTGCATATTTAGTAATACATATATATGGTGGATATAAAGATACAAGTGACTAAGTTATTCAAACAAACTGTTTATTTCCTACTAATGAACGGGTACCATTGTTGATATTGTGGGGCCTAGTAAACCTTCGATCTCTCTTTTTTCTTACCATTGTTGAAGTGTTAGTAATCATATTTCATCTTTTCGTATAAAAGTGCAAAGATTGCTTGGCCCGAAGGAATTATGGAGGGCGTTTCCCTACCCGGAAAACTTGGTGCCCCATTTACTCAAAGCGGAGCGGTTTCTCCAATAGAGGTTTCAAGTGGGACCCGCCCATTTTAGAAACCTCTCACGGCCCAAACAAGATCCGAGTTCTTGGCATAACATGGTCAAAGAATAAGTAATCATAAATAAACAAATTATTACTAATAATAATAATAAGTAGCTAGCTCGACCCACGGCATGGCCTCTATCAAACTCTTCTAGTCCGAGCTTTGCAAATTACAGATTGTAAGAATAGAACAAGCTACAACTTGTTCCTAGTGTCATTATAATCCATTTGAGAACAGAAATTCAGATAATCGATCTTAGTTATGTTTACAATATGGGTAGCAGACGACGAGGCATGATCCACTCATATCTAATACTCGGGTGCCAACTAGTTGAGCCATTGGAAATATGAATTTAAGGATTTGATTTGACTATCAAATTTCTACCTTGAAGATAATAAAAGTTGAACATATAGGAAGTAGTGAACATAATCAACCATTACATAATTCAGGGTTTGACAATCCACATAATGACTACTTTTATTCCTTGATTTTCAAGGAACATTTATTGGAAACACCACCCCACCCCAACCCCACCACCCTCTCCCTCCCCCAGCATTAAATAAGAATATAAACAAATTCACAAGTCTCCCATGTAAGCAAGTACCACCAAATATTCAAAACCTTTTCTCCATTTATCTTGCACTCATCCATTGTACTCAAGTAGTCAACCTTCAAATCGAATAAACCCCATTTCTCTCTTAATTATTTCATTGCTCCATGCTTCCTCTGATCCAAACCCTATTTCTCCTCCATAGCCATGAAAATTCCCCATATATTCTATCCCATTCTTTGCCTCTTTCTTTTCCTTCTTCTCTTTCATGAGTTCTATACATTGGAAGACCTCAACCTCAATGCCAATTTTCCACATGATCAGCAGCAGCAACACCATTTCTTGATTCATAGAAAAGCACTTGCCAGCAGCAAAAAGTTCGATTTCACGCCGTTTCTTAAGCACGTTCGCCACCGGAAGCCTCCCCACTGGCAGCCTAGATCATCGGAGAACGAGATCGACCCGCTCTACGGTGTGGAGAAACGCCTTGTCCCTACTGGTCCAAACCCTTTACACCATTAGGCCATGAAGTGAAGATATACTGATCATATTTTGATGATCATACAAGAAAATGGTTAGTCATGAAAGGAGAATGTGATTTTCATTTTGTTTTGGTTCTTGAATTCCATATGTAATTTATCAGTATGATCCAATGAGAGGTTGATTAATGTAAATTATATAATTAAAATCATAGAATTTGTAGTCATGTAGTGGATACATGTGAATGATTCTTTCTTTTATTTTTCCTGATCATGATGAATAAAATTCAAAAATTCATTAGTCGATAATTATATTGGTTCTACTATTTTTGGTATCTTTTGATGGTCGGAGACAAAGGGGACGGTGAGGGCACGACGAACACCCAGATGCATTTTCGTGTGCCCTTCTAACATTTTTCATTTCCCGAGGCCAAAATTCGGCTCAGCCATGTTTACACAAGTGGTAATAACCAAATTATTATTTGAGAGAAACATATGAGTAAACGTGACGGCACGGTAGAGGGAAGTTGTAGACTTAGGCTACACCATATATAAAATAATCATAATAATGATATTAATTAATTTGGTTGGTCAAATCAAAAGCCTTAATAATATCTTTAAAATTCAAAAATTGAAGTAAATAGTAAATAAATAAATAAAATAGTGTGCAATGCACGTGATCAGCAGCTGGCTATTTATATGGAAATGCATGTTGCCTGCTGACCCATGGAATTTGGCCTTAATTCTTGCTAAAATTCTAACCCAGACGTGATCTAGTTCCCATTTTCATCGATTTCATGTGCCGGCTCGCAAACACATACACACGTATATATACACACGTGTATATATGGGCGTGTATTTATTATATACATACTCGAGTTTGACATGCACTGATTACTTTAAACATATAATCGAAATTAGTGCATGTAAGACTTCATCTCCAACATATATGAACGTGATCGGAAGAATAGCCACAATCACATTTTAAAGAGAAGCATTTGGATGATTTTCTAATATACGCAATGGATTATATGGAAAGGAATTAGTGAAAACAAATATAAAAAAATAAAATAAATACAATTTGCAATGATAATAGAAAGGAAAAAGGAAAATGAGTGTGAAAGAAGAAGGGGGCATAATTAAATAAGTCGGCAATGCAATAAACAGTCTTATTGGGATTGATTGTAATGATGCTGAATCAAAAAAGCACCATAAAATTTGTACACTTTTAATCTATTTGCTTGCACAAAAGCAGATTTGGAATTGGCGATGGTGATAAAGTGGGGCATGCAAATAGATATTCTATTATTATTGATTAAAAATTTAAAATACATATACATTACTACATTAGAACTCTTCATAAAAATTAAAATGAATAATTCAATTTATCAAACTACTATTGTTAAAATTTACAATGATTCTGCTATCAAACAAGTCACCATCCAGTGAGACATGCACACAGTGCATGATTAGACATTACAAAAGTAACAATAGGCGTACGAGTTGGACTTCGACCACCTAATTAATTTAGTGCTTTTAAATTTAAGATAAAAATAAATTCTCTTTCAATTTAAACTACGAGCTTGGGAAAAATGGCAGCATCATTCCACATCGTAGAATTTGAAATATGTAGCAAGTGAAATCGAACAAGTTATTTACATTTCAATTTGTCAAATTATTTGTTAAACAAATAAAGGAGATTTCTACCAGTATATACAATTCTTTATCTAATTTTACCAAACAAACCGAATATAGCTCAATATTTGGTATATGTGGAACTGCTTTGGCAAAAGTCAAAACATATAAAGAAATGAATTTTCAACCGACAGATCGGAAGACTTTGGATGGGTGGCAGGATTTAGAGCATAATCCATTACGTCAAACTCTAAATTAGATTATTTATTTATTAGAAAAAAACCCGTTGAGAACTCTACGTGTGTCACGCAAATTCTAAATTAACAAGTAATAAAAGAATTGCACAAGGCCTTTCCGTGGGGAGGGTGGGGGGGGGGGGGGAAGAATTGTACACGGAAAGCAAGCTAACGTTCCGTTGCAGACAAAAACAAAGATAAACTGAGAAAAACTATGGTACTCCATATTTCTGGTTAATAAAAAATTCACATATAAATTTAATTAAGAGCTTCAATTTATTATTTAATTTGGACACAAAAACTCATGAGTCAATTCTTAATTAGCAAGGAGTGCCAAACACGAGTTTTGGAGTTTTCTCCGATAAATTAAACTCATTTAAGTGACTTCATTCTTTCATTATTGTTCCATGCAAAAAGGATCTCACCATCCAAAATTTTCAACTTTGTTATTGAAGTGATATTTTTACCCTTAATTTTAATTAAAATATAAAGACAAATAATTATATTTCTTTAGGATTCTGACGAGAGGTGACTTATAGGAAACTTCTTATTGTTGGTTGGTACATCATGTTGGCCTTCATATATTGGTCATGTGGCGAAGAAGTTGAAGCTTCCATTAGATTCTAAAAAATATTTTAATTAACTAAAAAATCCAAAAGGTAAGATTTGTTTTTGTGGCGGTTGAATTGGGTAGATAAAAATATAAATTTTTGTCTTTATATTTTACTTAAAATTAAGGATAAAATATCTTTAAAAAGAATTATACTTTAGAAAAAAGGAAAATAAGATCTTCCGATCTAAAAGGTCATTTTAACAACAGAAGTTGATAAATTTGGCAAAGAAAGTCCCGTTTGCATAGATATTGATACGTTAAGATTGAAATTGTCAATTAAAAACTATAAGGTTCATTTGTGCACTAACAATAAATGATAGGGTCTATTTGCTCAAATTACACTTTTTTAAAAGAAAAAGTGTACCAATTCAAGCAACCAATAGTTGTGCGGACATTAACAATAAAGAAAGTTAGAATGAGACTTTTTTTTTTCGCAAGTTCATGAGCCACGGCATTTGCTTACCTTTCAGTAAATTGCACTTTGAACCATCAACAAACATCGATCTAAAGTCCCTGATCACAAGTCCATACTCAGTTCGGTCATCATCAATCCCATTGACATAGATATATATATATATATATCTTCAATTAGTGATGACATTCAAACAATCACTGAAATTACAGTCATTTCTTAAAATCACATCAGAGTACAAGCTAAGAATAATATTTCGGAGTTTTCGTTAAGTATTTGTTAACTAAAGATGTTGCGACCGCGGTCGATTTTCAAGTTGCTAAGGTGATGATGTAAATGTGGAAGTGAATGTTACTAGAGCTGAGAGCAAAAACCGGTGATGACGATTGATGCAGACGATCGAATTGGTGGTGGCTACAACTGGCTAGCGGTGTTAAACAACACGAGCTAGATGAGAAATAGGAAAGAATACATTTGAAACATTAGAAGGTTGAAAATAGTTCTTGATACTTTAATTTGTTAAAGCTCTCATAGTAGAAATTGCATATATATGAGATCCACCAACAAGAAGTTTTCAAGATTAATCACATTTTTGCGAGATCGCACGTACTAAGTAAAAAGATGTTCATATATGAACAATCATAAATATCTTTAATCACATCAAGACAACCTTATGCGTAATCTCTTTGATCACAATGAATGAGCGTACTCACATAGCAAGCTAGTATATTCACTTGCATTCGGGTTTGAATGTGACTCTACTCATTATCGTGCTTGTTTTGTAAATTAACTTGGCAATGTGTTCGCGATATATGCAATCAGTGAACATTTTCCTGTAAAGAAAAAACAAAGCAGGTAAAATCTTCCTCTCAAGAATCACAAATGACATCTGAAAATTAACCTCTTCAAACTTGGCCCAATCCTCAAACTTCCATCATGGGCTAGTACCTTGTGTTTATAAATAACAAGGAGTTTTTGCCTCATCATTTCAAATCATTTTGTGTAGACTCTGTAGAGAAGGCAAATTTCCTACCACCTTGGACAAAAAAATCCACATTATTTGTCTATAATTATCAATCATGTACGGCGGGATTATCCCGTCATACGCATACGTATGGAGAGATTATTGAGACATTTGTGTGGACAAGCCACATAGAGGAGGCCCACAGCATTTGTGCGTTTGGTGAGATCATTTTTGCTCCACGGTATCCTATTTTGAATTCACATTATATTCTCCACTTTATTGCTAACATTCATATGTGTTTCACATTTAAAATTACTTGCTTCTTTTGTGGGAATCAATTTTGATCATTACTTGATCTAAGTTAATGCCCGTGGGATCCTTTGCACATGTGGGAGACTAGTCTGATTGACGGAACTAAAATTTCTCTGGGATGGCAGAAATATTCGATTCGGCTCTTATCTCATAGATATGTATCTACAATTGTATAAAAAGTTTATGACCTGTCAATTCTAACTTGAAACCCTCCCACGCAAAATGTGAGCATCTGACCATTATGTCATTTGTCTACACTACCATAAACTTTCTCAAAAAATTAGGCCTACTTTGACAATGAAATTAACTACACACATTGAGTAACGTAAGGAAGACAAAAGTGTGATCGCACAAGAATTACACAACCCAACTAAATAGATAAATTACACAATCCTAGATCAAATTCCAAGAGAGAAATTAAACGTGAATGAATAGAGAGAGTAAAAATTAATAGTATTTGTGGGCTATTTCTTGTAGAAGAAAGCACAATTCATTTGGTTTGGAGAACATAACCATATGATCAGAAGCAGAAATGGATTTCACTTCAAGAGTTGGATTGCTTTCTATCATCCACTTCTGAGAGTCTTCCTTTATAAACTTGTCTTCTTCACATATTATACTAGATTTTCACATGTGTGTTGCATGGGAAATATCTTTCAAATTATTAAAAAAATAAATAATATGGAATTTTATAAGTTTTTTTTGAAAGGAAATTAACGAAATGCATACTGAGTTTATAATAAATTAGAATTTGCATACTATGTTTTAAGAAATTACAATTCTCATACTATATTTCATTTTCTGTTAATAAAATATTTCATTGAAGAAAAATATACAAAAAATTACCTATTTAGAGAAAAATCACCCGTATTTCTATCTAACAAATTATACTACGGACATTATGTTATGTAATAATTTATATACCACAAGATTCTCACACGTGTATGCGTTGTACAAAAAAATACATATCAAATTATTTTAAAAAAATAAAATATGAAAGTTTGGTATGGTGAAATTTTATAAGGTTATGTTAACCAAATAATAATGTAAATTTGTTATTGTCATGTTAAAGTAACTATAATTTACAGCAAATTTTTAACTCAAGTTTTGTCATTGACACAAATAGATATCATTTATTTTTACACTAATCTAGATAAACGATATTGTACGAAATATTTATTAGTTGAGCAGTATAATATGCTTTAAATTTATTATTTATTTGAAACTAATAAAGCCAAAAAACATGAAAATTATATAAATTAATAATGCGTAAAAGAAATCATATGTGATTTTGAGGAAAATTAATCGTAATTATTAACATTCGTACCAGGAAAATTAAGAAAAAAGTACAATTATAATTTTCAATTAGTTTAAACATATAATTAATTTCCGTTATTTATAAACTATTAATTTAAAGGATATGTATACTTATCCATCTGATTTAGGTAATTGGATAATCAAACTTATCCATAATTTAAAAATTAAATGATGATAATTATAGATTAGCTAGATAAACGATATTATATGAAATATTTATTAGTTGAGTAGTATAATATGCTCTAAATTTATTATTTACTTGAAACTAATAAAGCCAAAAAGCATGAAAATTCTATAAATTAATAATGCGTAAAAGAAATCATATGTTTTTTTGAGGTAAATTAATCGTAATTATTAACATTCGTACCAGGAAAATTAAGAAAAAAGTACAATTATAATTTTCAATTAGTTTAAACATATAATTAATTTTCGTTATTTATAAACTATTAATTTAAAGGATATGTACACTTATCCATCTGAGTTAGGTAATTGGATAATCAAACTTATTCATAATTTAAAAATTAAATGATGATAATTATATATTAGTTACTAAATAGATAAGGAAGAGGAGCATAAAAATTTTAAAAAAAATTAAAAAATTCATAATACCGCAGGAGTTACCGCAGTTTAATATAAAATATCGAAAAAGACCATGATAACAAACTTTTGGCGGGAAAATTACAGTACAAAGGTACCGCAGACTAATTTCCTTTAATTAATATATAGATAAGCACGAAGAATTTACCATAATTCTCTGTTGAAAGGGCAGCTTCTTTTACCGTTTCTGCATCATCATACAGTCCTACAGGTCTCATCAAAAGGGTTGCAAGAGAAACATCCTGTTTTATGACTCAAAATAAAAAAAAATATAAAAAAAAAATTAAGGAAGAAAGAAAGAAAACATATATATGCCTTCCGTACTACCACATGTAAATGTCCAATTTTTCTAGATGTTGGTTTCTCATGAAACTAGCCATCTTGTTATTTCTAAAGGACAATTTACAAAAGATTAAATATAGGGTTAAGGATTAACATATCTTAAACCTAGAATTAATTATGAAATGTACTAACCTCGGAAGGGGAAAGTTGATATAACACATTTGACAAAAACTGGGAGCCAAAGATGAGAGACGTTGGAGGTTTGTCCTTTCCTTTACTGAACGAGATTTCGCTGTCCATGAAACCATGATCCGTCCCTCGATTGCACTGAATAATTTCCAATAATTTGGTTAGGTTCAATTTCATTGTTTAATAAAAAGAGATTAAATCCATGGAAGTTTTCATAACATTACCTCTTGAATAATGGTAGGAACATCGAGATGAGGAGCAGGCATGGAAGCTGTGACAAGTATAGCGACGGAAATTTTTCGAGGGAACATTTCCATAGCAAGAGAAATGGAAATGCCACCCATGCTATGCCCTACTAGAACCACCATATCATCCGGTGGCAAGGCCGCCATAAATTCCATAAGGGGCTTGCAATAGTCGGAGAAAGAGCGGAGCTCTTCCACTTGTCCGGAATGAATTCCGGCAGCCGCCATGTCAAGGGCGGTAACACGGTGTCCTTCGGCACGGGGAAGTGTCACCACTTTGTACCAACTCCATGCCCCATGGCACGCTCCATGAACTAGCACAACGTGCTTCTCTTTTATCGGCTTCTCCACATCATTATTGACCTTCATTTTGATCATGATTCTTGATGAAGAGTTTGTTTTTGGATGAGATGAATCTTGCTTAATTTATATATATATATATGTATGTGTGTGTGTGTATATATATATATATATACACATGATGTTGGCACTAATTAATTAATGAAGCTTGATGGTTCAAGAAATTATGAAAACAAGTAGGGGGAAAATAATGATTTGGCTTTTTCATGATTACAAATTAATTATTCATACAAATTTTATTGCATCAATAGGTTAGCAAATTATTATGTCATCGTTGCATCATTTAGCTACTACTAGTTTATCTGAATTCGACTCGAAAATTAACTTCAATTTACTGTGAGAATAACTTTAACTGGACGATAAAAAAACAGCAAGTAACAATGAACTATTAGTCGATAGTATATCAAAGAGAACATATATAATACTTCTCTTACGAAGACATTGTGAAGTGGTACTATAATTGGTAGTAAGTGCAGCACTTCTCTTACGAAAATATTAATTGTCAATTAAAAAATGAACATTAATTAGAGCAAAATGAAGGCGGCTGCTAGCCGGCTAATCCTAAATTCCTCAAAAATGAAGCAAATGATGACATATGTCGGCTTTTATTATACAAATTTGTCGCCATTAATGCCAACGGAATCTATTTTCTTTCCGCTAATTATAGAAACAATGGGATTAACAAAAAAAATAAATATTACTTTATAAAATTTAAAAGCTAGCTAGATAAATAATACATCCGTCTCAAACAGATGATTCTATTCTTTTTTTATATAGATAAAAAAAAGTACATTTAATTTAGTGCTTGTTTGATGCTCTTTATTTGTCAAAATGTGAAAAATTTATGATAATAAGAGAAGTAGAATGTATATTGGGAATTTAAAAATGTTTAAAATATATGGTTGTAATTAATTGAATAGCTATCAAATCAAATATTAAATCAGTGGTAAGAAAATTTATAAATTGGTAAAATAAAGAGAATCAAACAAGCTCTTTATTTGATTCTCATTATTTATGGAGAAATTATAATGAGAAGAAAAGTAGAATGTGTATTGAAAATGTAAAAATGTGTAAAATATATAGTTGTAATTTAACAGTTTGTCAAATCAATAGTAAATAAAACTATAATTTAGGTAAATAATGAGAATCAAACAAGTTCTTAATAATATTAGAAAAGTAAATTTTAACATTATTTTCTTATTATCCCTTTTCATTTATTAATTATTTCACTTTAATAGAGAATTATTATAACTATACACATTAAATATGGGCATATAAGAGAATAAATATTTTAACTACTTTTTTAAAAAAAAACTAGATCATATTTTGAAACGAATCAAAAAGGAAAACTAGACAATCTTTTTGGGACTGAGGTAGTAAGAGTAGTGCTACAAGTATCGAGGTATATTTTCATCGTATCATTTTATTATCAGTCAGTCATCACACTGTTTTGGCTAGACGTTGACCTAAAAATTTGAAATTGCTCTCTCTTTTCTCCAGCAAAATTAATTTTTTGTGTATGAATTTAAAATTAAAATATAAAAATACCAATTGTAATGGAAGTCAGGTAATTATAAGTGGAAGGCCAATTGTGATGATGTAGTGTAATATGGACACCTTCAACTCCCAAGTCTACTCTGGTGCAAGTTTTGCAAGTTTCATTCACATGCCAGACGTCTTGTTTGGCTGCATATCCTGTCAGACTTCTGGTATGTGATCAAAATTGCAAGTTTTGCAGCAAAATAGTGCAGTAAGAAATCTGTCAATGCTATAGTTTAACATATTATTCCATTTTTTTTACGGGAACTTATTATTCCATTTCAAAAAATATACATAGTTTATCTTATTATTATGTTTTTTAATGTTATTTTAGTACGTAGTAATTACTTGAATAGTACAATTTATTATTTAATTGAAAAAAATATAATAAACATAGCAAAATTGTTTTTCTTCGTATTTTTTTTCAGTTGTTAATTAGCTTTCAACTTACTTTTAGTTTTGTGTTCTAGATGTAATCATTTTTTTTTGGTGCATTGGTGTTGGTTGGGGTGTTGGGGGGGGGGATTTTTTCCATTTACTTATCTTGTTATTTTAGGCCTTTTTCAGTTTTTTTCCCCTTAAAAACACGAAAACACTCAAAATGATATTTTATGTCATTCTCAAAACAAAGAACGTATTTTCAAAAATATGAAAATAGATAATTTTTTTTTCAATGTTCTTAAACTACAAATGAAATAATATATATATATATATATATCTCAATTTTGGCATTCCAGAATGGCGTGGGTTGGAACCATTTTTCAATCCAAAATGAAAATTCAATCTCAAGTTTGGAGTGAATTTAGAGTTCCTGCTTATATTCATATGTAGGGCCGACCCTGAGGTAGGCGACCAATTGGTCCCCTAGAGACCCAACTGGAAGTAGGAAGCGTTAAAATGTCAAAAATCGAGTTTCCCAAACATATATACAAAAAATTATGAGTTGATATCTTCAGTATTGTAAATTGAGATCAACCAGATATTAAAAACCCAAGTCCATGCATCTTAAGTGCAGGCTTAAAAAAGGGGGATAATGTCACCATTAGTCTTGAATCTTTTAACTTTTACAACATCTTGTCCCTCATTCTTTTTTTCTCACCTTGTAGGTCCCCAACATTTGATGTAATAGTTGGGTTTCGTCTTTCTATTAAGGTTTCGTCAATTTTTTCATTGAACCCCTATAAATTGATCATTTTACCCTTATACTTTTAAAAGGTTGGGGATCAAAAGTGAAAATTACCCTAGATTTAAGAAAAATTGATAATAAGAAAATATGAAAAAAACAAATTAAAAATAAATATTAATGAAAAAACCCCACCCTATCCAGCATGCATTTGTCCCCTGATTATATTTTGTCATGGGTTGATTTACCATGACAGACCAGTTTGAAGGAATTAATTTTTATTTTTAAATATTTATTATAAGGAAAATTATGATAGGCATATTATTTCTATCATATTTTTATTTTTATAGCTTTATTAATTATGACAATTTGTAGCAAATGATATTTTTTGGGTAGTTATATTGACATAATATTTTTTACTAATAACACCACATTTTAATTATACTCATAATCCTTTATGTTTTTAATTATTTACACTTACAATTATTAACTTATATTTGTCATATTTTTATTTTTAACATTTTATTATCATGAAATTTTGTATTAAATGATATCTTAATTCTAAAAATCTCATTGTGGGAATTGCTTAAAATTTTTAAATAAAAAAATGTAATTTCTAATTATACATAACTATGTATTTTCATATGATTTTAAGATACACAAATTAAAATTTTTAAATGTATTCGATCATTAAGAATATGAGAAGATATATAAATAAAAAATTCAAGAAAAAAATATAATAGAAACTTTTAAGGGCTTAAATACTATAAGAAGCAAGGATTAGGGTTGTTCACATTAATAAAAATGTGGTGTGTTTAGTAAAATGAGTAGTGTAGATATAATTAGCATATTTTTATTCTAAAAAATCTATTGCAAGAACAATCTAGTTTTGTTAAAAAATAAAAATAATGAATTTATAGAATCCATATAGTATCAGTGATATATTAATGATGATAATTGTGGTTTTGCTCTCTATACATTTCATAAAATAATTATTTAAAAATAAATATTAATTCTGTCAGACTTTTCTCTTATGAGAAATGAATCTATATTAAAATGCAATCACAGAACAAATACATACAGGGGTGAGATAGAGTTGGAAAGAATAAATTTATTTTTGTATTTTTTAACAATATTTATTTTTAATTTGTTTCTTTTTCAAATTTTTTTTATTATCAATTTTTCTTAAATCTAGGGTAATTTTCACTTTTGGTCCCTAGCCTTTTAAAAATATAAGGGTAAAATGGTCAATTTATAGTGGTTTAACGAAAAATTTGACGAAACCTTAACGAAAGGACGAAACTCAACTATTATATCAAATGATGAGGACCTACAAGGTGAGAAAAAAGAATAGGGATAAGATTGTCTAAAAGTTAAAAGATTGAGGACTAATGGTGATATTTTAAAAAATGAGGCAGTTGCCTATTGCCAGCGGGTGAATAATCCTTTTTAATGTCAATTCTACTTCTAATATAGTCAAAAACAGCGTGTAACTTATAATACATCTTTCTAAAATAATATTTCTTTACATACAAATATTTGCAATCAATAGCAGTTTTATTCAGTCAATATAAAATCACAAAACCTTGCTTGCTACGTGTCTGGCAAACAATGCTGCATCAGTCCCTGCTCCAACTTGAGAAGCTTTTGTCCTCTCAATTATAGATTCTTTAAATTCCTTGTAAATTCTCCAATCAAAATTCTTCATTTCTCCATATTTTTACTTCCCAAATTCGATCTCATAATCGCCCCACGAAGTACGAGTATCGCGCCTATATTAAACAGCCGGAGCTCAATGCGAAGCGTGTCTGACATCGCATGCACCGCCGCCTTGTTAGTGCAGTACCGGTATGCTCTGGCCCAAGGCGTCGGCACCTTGCCGACTATACTTCCAATGTTAACTATCCTCCCACCCCGTTGTGCGCCACCACTTGTTGGATCCTCCTCAACAGCATGCCCCAATGTGTAGATTTTACAAGTCTTTCGGATAACATCCAAAGGAAGCTCGGCCGATGGCCCCATCCTCACAATACCAACATTATCCTGCCAGGTCGGGATACGACATAGGAATGTTAACAGGCAGGTTTGGGATGGGTATGCCCGCCCCGCCCCCGTTAAGGAAACTCGCGCCGGCACCTGCCCCGCCCCGATTGAGTGGGGAGGTTCGGGACGGGTACGAGAAAAAAACTCGTTACCCGCCCTATTAAGAAAATACAAAAAAAATTTAAAAAAGAAAAAAAATTTGTAAAGTTTATCAAAAAACTATCCAAAATATTATACATCAAGCTCAAATTATTAATGTCATTCAATCACATGTCAAAATTCAAACCATCAAACATTTAATCACACATGACATATCAAATTTAAAATTATTTTAAAGAAACTCAAATTTTGAATTATGTATTAAAGTTAGTTAAAAATTTAATATAAAGAATATTGAGCAAAGCGGTCGTGGCACATTGATTTAACTTTGAGTATAAAGGATTGAATCCTCACGGGGTTCTTCTCCTATACTAATTTTTTTTTTTTTATAGTTAAAAAAAAATGCTATCAGGTATTTGGTCGGGGCGGGTTGAGGCGGCCAATACCCGTCCCTGACCCGATAAGAGTTCGGAGTGGAGAATTTCACCCCGTACTCATCCAAATACTTAACCTCCCCGTTCGGGGTGAATACCTACTTGTATCGAATTTCAGATGTCAAATTGCCATTCCCATTTTCATCCAATGAGACATCGAGTTCAAGCACCTCGAACTTCCCGGATTGCAATTTGCAAGTCCTCAAGCTGCTGCATTTGTTGGGAGATGTCGGATGCAAACACGTGACAATTTTTCTCAGCAAAAGCCTTACAGTACTCATAACCAATGCCACCTTTGGCACATCCTGTAACTAAAACTTCTTCCCGACTGGCCATTTCCTTCTTGAAGTACTATGTTTTCTTTTTCTTTTTAATTCTCATAGTCCTGTATATAATATATACAAGGTATAGAAATGTTATCCTAGATTTTTCCTGTTAGTTTCTTGTTTGTAACTTCAGTTTCTTGTTTCCGCAAATTGCTTAAATTGAGAATATTCTGAGAAGAGTCGAGACCAACCAACCGGCCAGCCAATCCATTACAGATATATTTTTCACAAATTACATTGCTATGGACAAAGGAGAGGGAGTCATATAAATAAACCGTCATACAAATAAACCATCATATAAACACATCAAACGACCCAACAAAATGATAGTAATATTCTTTCTTACCAAAATTCTTTCCTGTGCAGAGCTGTTCCTCACAGGATATGTTACAACATATCGACTCAAAATACTAGCTGAAGAAAATTATAATCCATTTCAAAATTGTGAATAAGAAAGAGATAATCATTAACATTAGAAAAATTGTAAGCTAACCAGTAGTAAGCTAACGTTAGAAATAATCATCATACAGGTGGTTTTTTCTTGTGTTTCTCGATGTCGTCAGGCCTGACTTTTCCTTTCCTCTTCATGCCAGCTTTAGGTCCTCGCTTTGGTCCCTGAATGAAGAGGATGTTCATTAAAATGGAACGTGTAATGCTTTACAATGCGAGTTTTCTTAGGAATCAAGAATTGACTAGTGAGTAAGAATTGATTAAAATGGAATTAAGAATTGATTAGTGCGTAAGTGTCATTTGGCAACAGAATACAGTCAAATAACCATATTTCATTTCAATCTAAAGCCTTACAGGTGGTCGAAACAATCAAGCAGGCATAAAGAAAAAGGTATCAATCCAATACAGCATGTTTCATTAAGCTTAAAAAATCACCTTAAGTTTACTCAATTATGAGTTTTCAGTTTTTCAAAAGAATTGAGTTTTCAGAATAAATAAAAATTTTCGTCCACCACATGGCGTATGGCTCCCAAACGGAATGAAACTACCTAGATTTCCATTTCAAGGCAAAATCCATCACCTTCCCGTGTAAAACAAATACTTACAATACTTAATTACTTTCAAGAAATCATCCAGTGCTATTGATGATGTATAATTATGTGGGTTAGATCTTGTCAGCCTCAAGAAGAAATGGGAAAATGAGATCAAGTACGTGATCATAAAAGTCCAAGATTTTAGAATACCTCCGATGAGAACGTTTTAAGAGGGTTTTTACTTCTAAATTTCCCTTTCAACCCTTTTCGACGAGCTGAGTTAGTATTCCCCATAGCAGCTCTAGCAAGCTTAACAATCTTGCTAGCTTCCTGTGTTGTTGGGTCCAATAGATACTCTGGCACATCACGCAAGTGGGAAGCAGGGTCCTTCTTGCTCAGAATTTTGTCATGCTTCAGAAGATCTGATAAAACCAAGCATGATATTTAATGATTCATTGATTTACAAGGTATTCAGTTTCTAAAAATTGGATGCGAAATTTTACCCAAGTCTTTTGGATTGTCATGAAAATGAGACTTCAACCTAACCAGAAACAAAAGGAAGTAGTAATTAGGGCATCACGAATATTAGACACCTCTGAGCTTCAATTCAAGTATACTGCAGACTTCAAATACATTTTCATCCTACTAGTGGTGATTCAGTGTCAGCTCTCAATAAATAATGATCCAAAATGTAAATTCTGCCTTGTCAACCAACATGTGACACTTTAATCAAGTAAATTACTCATTATTCTAATTCTAATTTGCATCCAGCTGTTAATTAACACATCCAGATAAATGTTGTGCTAAAAGGAAGTCATTTAGACAGGCATAACTCACAAATGCATCACTCGTAACTATATGGATGTTAACATTAGCAAATTATATTTGCCACATTTCTTTAAAATGTTAAGATTCAGATGTTTATTGTGAAACCATGTCTGGTATATACAGTTACTAATTAAACACCAAGAAACAAGAACAAAGTGGTGAAGGACCATAACATTTCCAGGAAAAAAAATTTTTTTTCTCAGAAGATAACGCACTTCTCAGAATTTAGAATTTCGCTTCTGAGATCCTGTGCACGAGATTCCCTGACAGCAATTTTTGTTACACTCCTCGCAACATCCTGCAAGTGACCTGGTCAGTACTGAGGACTTCTGTAAAGTAAATTTTGCCATAAAATTGTGTTAAATATGCATTTAAGCTGCAGGATCTGGGACCACACATGACATCAAACAACATTATGACCAGATATACATCCCCCAGAAAATTCAGAATCAGAATACGTAACAGGGTCAGACGACCCAAAAATGAAGCTGAACTTCATATCAAACTTTTGCTCTTTTAATTATTTTTATTATGCGAATTGAATACTTTTCAAAAAAAAATATAGAAAGCTAATAACGAGACCAACTTTGGAAAATATCAAATTATGTTTTTTAATTTGTCAAGATTTCCTGTTCCATTTTTTTTTTTTTTTTTGTTGGGGGTTTTTTTTGTTTTTTTGGGGGGGGGGGGGGGGGGGG
>CAVNYN010291192.1:0-36505 GCA_963692815.1 Nyctanthes arbor-tristis | reverse complement strand
AACATTTCCCCCCTCCCCCCCCAAAATGACTTTCCCCCTTCCCCCATACATTATGATTGGTTTTCTCTGGGGGGGGGGGGGGAACCCAAAATTTAGGTTTTTTTCCTACATTAAACTTACTCTTATGGTAGTTATCTAGTGGAAGTAGGAATTAATTGTATTGCTTTTTAACCTTAGTCTTGCTTTATGCCATCTAGCTAGAAGAGCTCCCATTCTTTTGAAATCAATCTGACATATGTGTACATTATGATGGATTTAATTCAAAATTAATTTTGTGAAAAAAGTTGAGGGAGTACTGATTTTAGAAAATGTAAATCAAACAAGAAGTAAAAAGATAAAATGCATTTGATCGCTTTATTATGGAGTCCAAATGATAGTTTGTAGGCTTACAGACATTCCTCTCATTTAGGGCGTAAAATACCCCAAGAGATAAAAACCACTAGCCTTCGTGCCACACATTTGGGGAATATATAGCCTTTATTTGACGCCATACATTAAATGACATCCGATCTATATAAGCAAAACATGGATATTCAGTTATGCTTTAATTACCTGGTGACGTAAACCTCAAATTCCACTGTTAAGGCGAGGGGCATTTTCAGTAACATACAAAAAATTGATATTTTACTATAAAAAAATAAAAAAAAAAACAACCTTCTACCATTTACGGCAGCGGCAACTGCGCTTGCTGCTGGAATGGCAACAAGCACAAGTTGGGGGAGACTCCTGCCGTTTTCTGCCATTCCGGTGGCAAGAAAGGGAGGGCTTACTGTCATTTGTGGCAGCCTTAATGATAGCAAAAAGGGGGTCTCCCCCCACTTGTGCTCAGCTGCCATTTTCGGTAGCCCTTGTAATGTCGGAAATGGCAGAAAGGGAGGGGGAGGACCCACTCTTTTTTCTTTTTATTTTTTTCTTCTTTTATTTTTTTGCAATAAAATATTAATTTTTGTGTGTTACCAAAAATACTCATGACCTTAACAGTGGAATTTGACAAAAATATGAGATTTCTTTAAAGGTTAGGGACGCACATAAGGAAAAAACAATGGTTGGGACATAATCCGTTAAAAGATGAAAGGATAGGGACGCTAGGTGTAAAAAACCCAAAAAAGGGAAAATTTGTTTCTCTAAGATTTCTTAATCCGTCCTTGATAACTAAATCAAGAATCAGCATGTAGATTCACATGCCTAAGTTTGTTATTTTAATTTGAGCTTTTAAATACATATGTGCGTTTTTTATTAGCCAAAAGTACTGAATGTTAGATACCCTTAAAGGACTAGAAACTTTTCAAAAAAAATTCTAATATTTCAGGAATACTGAGCACTCAGTACTTCTAACCAATCAAGATTCCACACATAGGTTTTGGGGCTCAAATTATATAAATATTGAGCATCTGGTACTCATAACTAATCAAGAATCTACACATGGGTTTTGGGGTACAAATTATATAAGAGTACCAAGTTTAGTACTCTAAGAAAACTGGATTTTTTCCAAATTTTCCCAAGGGCTCTAAATAAGGGAGGAGAGGAAAATTAGGGGAGAGACAAATGTCGTTCGAATAAAAAAAACATAAGCATTCAACAATTGTAATACAATTCGAATGCTACTTCTAGTTAAATGAACGAGAAATTGATGAAATTAAAAAAAGAAATTAATATATTGTTGGTTTTTTAGTATTAGTGTAGTAGTAATTGAAGTATGGAAATTGAAATAAGTAGAGGATTATAGAAATGGAAAGCTTTTACTATTTAGTGGGAGCAAAATTTCACTTAAAAGTTTCACTATAATTTCTCACTCAAATTTTCATACAATTTTTTCACTCAAATTTGCACTCCACTGTGCTCTTCCGATCTTTATAGCTTTCTAAAGTCCGTGCATGCTCCACCGACTACATGAAAAGGGTGGTCCAAATTTGCCTCTAGAATTTTCCTACATTGTTAATCTTCTCTAGAAAATATTTAGTGCCACGCAACGCAATCTACTTATTTCTAGAGCTTTGCTCTTTGAAACTATTTATTCAAATTGAATTATAAACAAAGATTATAAAAAGGTTAAATGAGTGGTGTAAATTTAATAAAAGTTTAAAATTTATGATTATAAATAAACAGTTGTCAAATCAGTAGTCAAATTAGTGGTAGGTGGGATTATAAAGTAAAATAATAAATAGGATCAAACACAGTTTACTAGTTTTTTCTAGAAATGAATAGCAACATTTCATCATATATATATATGTATATGTATATGTATATGTATATGTATATATATGTGTGTGTATCATATTATGATTAAATAGTATGGCACCAAAAATACCCAAAAATACAATCTACTAGTTTTAGAAAATTCTCAACAATGTAAAATGTTTAACATATGACAATCTCTGTCAATAGGGTCCTTACTTGCGAATATTTCATATGAAAGATTGCGGAACTAGTGCATTGAAAAAATGATTGAGACTCAAGCGATACAAAATTCAAAGATTGAAAACTATTTACCCAAATATATATAAGAAGAGGTTAACGAGGGCTAAAAAGGTCTTCATTGATGTTGGACTTGTCCTACAATATAACTGTTGCGTTTTGATATATGAGCACTTCTCATTACTTTCGTTCCTTTTATGGTAGTTCTCTAGTGGAGGTAGGAATTAATTCCATTGCTTTTTAACCTTTAGTCTTGCTTTATGCCACCTAGCTAGAAGGGCTCCTATTCTTTTGAAATCAATCTGACATATGTGTACGTTATGATGGATTTACTTCAAATATTTGTTCAAAATTAATTTTGTTAAAAAAGTTATGTATTTGAGAGGGTACTGATTTTAGAACAAAATGTAAATCAAACAAGAAGTAAAAAAGATTAAAAAAAATGCTTTTGATCGCTTTATTATGAAATTAGTTAAAGAGGTAGACAAAGCTCCTGTTAAGAAGATAGATAGCTTATGTGGTAAAAATCTAACAATACGGCCCGACCGTAAGCCATAACACTCTTTAACAGGAGAGATAGATAAGGCTCTATAGCTGGATTGGTTTTGCCATGGACTCCAAATGATGTTTTGTAGGCTCACAGCATTTAGGGCGTAAAATACTCCAATAGATAAAAAAACCCATTAGCTTTCATGCCACACATTTGAGGAATATAGCATTATTTGATGCCATACATTAAGATGACATCCGATCTATATAAGCAAAACACAGATATTCAATTGAAGAACACGTTTGAGGATGGTTTCATCTCAAAAGTCGACAAATTAGCAGATTTTATTATAGTTCACGACACAGAACCAGAGAGAGCAAATCGGCCAGCAACACACATGCAAAGATATGAAATGGCTACCGAAATTTAAAATTGACAAGACAAACTTTCATTGCACCCACACAAGATGCAATGAAAATCCTTATTTACGTACCATTGATCACAATATGGTACGAGAATTGACTTCAGTCTCATTTCTTAGGAACTTCAATGATCTTGATCCCACCAATGGTGATACCCCCACCACGATGCCTTGGCACCAATGTCACCAACACCGTATCATCGCCCTCGGTGTCCATGTCCTTAAATATATCAGTCAGTTTCAACCTGATGGAAGACTTTTTGCTCGTTGATCCACTAGTCATATGGGGAATCTGAGCGTAGGATCCTGCATAAGAAGCCTTGTACAAGTCATTCGGATTATCGTCTTCGTCGTTCACAAACACGTCCACCTTAAGCGTCTTCGACGGGTCGACTTCAATGTCATCCAGCACCAAAACTTCTTCATTCTGGTCGGTACTGTTGTTGGTACTCTGTTTCTTGGGTCTGGAAACGACAGCCCTCACAATTCTATCCACCACGACTGGGAAAACTCTCTCTGATTTAGGAACATTAGCTTTAATAATTCTGCTCCTAGAAACCTGCTGAGGTGGCGGCCTGTGATTCAGCCATGGAAGATCAATTCTCTCGTACTCGTATCCCATCCTTAAGTTGTCCAAACAGTCTCGGACAGTCACACGAACAAGTTGCTTATTTTCATCGTAGAACAGAAACGAGGCATTCAAGAAATCCGGGTCAATGATTCTCTTGTCGGGTAGTTTTTCGCTTGGTAAGAAGTATTGCCATAACGTCCACATTCGATCAACATTCCCATGATGGCAATAGAAAAGTGGGTCTCTCCCGGCAGTGTAGAAGTTCCCCATATCCTCTCCCGTCTGACTCTGAACTCCGGCCCAACGGTGAACTGAAGTATGCTAGCCACGCTCGGGGGCGCCTTTACCCGCGTCACTTGGAGCGTCTCCTTGACTAAAAGCCTTCCCCATGAAGTCCTCAGTAAATTGGTTACTTCGAATCATTTCATTATAAACCGTGGCCAGATTATTGGTCACCAGATCCAGAGGATCCTTGCTTTCTGTCCAGGCCAGATCGACGATCCCATTTGCCCTTGTTTCCGGGTTCCGATTCTCATCGTAAAGAGTCGAGCTGGGATCGTTAAACATGGGTGGCGTTGTCATTCCCTTTGGGTTGTCCCAGTTCCAGAAAGGAATAGCAAAAGTTGGGTCACCAATCAATTTCTGGCAGATTCTTTCGAAGAAATAAAGGTACCACCTGTGGAAGGGAAAGAAGAGCCAACATTGATGAACTTGGATCTTTAAGTTGTCGTCTTCTTGGCCAGTTTTCTTGTAAGCACCATTGCAATAAGCACAATGGATATTAGCTTGTTGCATGAAATTTCGTGGATCGTCTGCGGGAAGGCGTTTCATGCGATCGATGGCCATATTGTACTTGAAAATATATTCTGGGGTGACTCTATGAGCCGATGGTCGGACACGAGTGAAGAAGGCGGGTGGAAGCCGGTAATCGACGATGTTGGTGGATAATTTAGGCGGGCAGCAACTGGTTTCTATTGGTTTTTGAGTGTTTATATCGGTAGCCACACCACAAGAATTAAAAATGTCGGGTGGTTGGATTGGAGTAGCCAATGCCAGTGGATTTGAGGCAAGATTGGCTGCACCATAGAGTCCACCCAAACCGAGAAGCATGTTTCTCCGGTCGACCTTTCCTCGGGATCGATATTTTTGGGTTCGCCTTTCGGGTTTCGTTCGCCATTTCTAGCGTTGCATAACACCCGAAAGCGAGTGGTGGTCTTGGCTTGGGTGAAAAAATGGGATGGCTTAGCAAAGAAGGCGCGAGACGAGGAGTTCGGGGAGGGGGAGGGGAGGTGGTGGCGGCGGCAGCGCTGGTGGTAGTGGTGAAGAGAGAGCATGAAGGTGAAAGAGATGCCATGACTCGATGTGTTCCAAGACAGTGAGGGATGCCCTAAATTTATAGAAATAGAGAGTGAGATATCTGTGTCATTAAATTCATAATAAAAAAAGAATTGCTTAAGAAAGGAGGGGAAAAATCCTTGCCATATGTAATTTGAAAATAAAATACTCCATTTACCCGGCACACTCTAAAGGACACCATATATGGTGTGTAAAAGACTGTGTGACAATACACTATTAAGTGTGTTGGGTGATGAGCCCTCCAACATATCCAATAATGTGCTGTCATACTGTCCTTTAGATACCATAAATTGTGTCCATTATTTTAATACTTGTTTTTTTTTTGGAAATTAAAATGCTAATAATGTAGCCTATAAATAAACCTGTTTGTTGGTTGTTAAAAAATAAACCTGTTTACTATAGTTTTGTTAGATGGTGTGTGGTGTCTCGTGCCTTGTGTGTGCATTGTGTTTCTGTGAAAAAAAACTGTTTTGTTTCAGCTAATTACGTAGACATATCTGGTAGAATTTACATATGTTACATAGATCTCAACCACTCATTTTCAAATATCAAAGTATCTCAAATGTACACTTTAAATACAAAATTTTCTTTATTTTAAAGAGTCAAATATTAAAATTAAGCTCCAATTAACTCTTTATTTTAGCAGTGGTTCTAACAAACAAGTGTTACGGTGGTTAAGTTTTCACATTTCAAACAAGAGGTCTCAAGTTATAACCACACTTACTCATTCCCCATTTCTCATCCCCTCCCTGTATCATTCTTTTGGGAGGGGGCTCTTTATTTTAACATTTTGAAATAGAGTGAGCCTGGTGTTCACATATTTCAATATTCTTATCTTTATTCAACTAAATAACAATTAAACTTAGAGGTTAAAGGTAATTAAAATAATAAATATTGATTAAAAATAAAAAAAATCATAATGGTTTCTTTTGTATTCAATCAAAATAAAGAGTATAAATAAAGAGGTTGTTAGAATTGATTAAAATTTTTACTCTATAAATCAAAAGACTCTCTCCATAATGTAAAAAATGCTCTTTAAAAATAACGAGAAAGTTGGAGATAGTCTTACCAATGTTTGCTTATAAGTCGTACCTGGAATCATCGCTATTAGAAAATAAAAGCATGCTACGTACTCTTTTTTAAAAGCCATAAAAGCCGATGTCGCCCTACACACAATAAAGACCTTTTCAGCCCTCATAAATTAATAGGAATGATTATGGGTCGATTTGGGGCGGGTCGGCTCTATGCTGGACTGAGTCGGTTTGAAGTCACCTTAGACCCCCCTCCAAATTCACAAATTCACGGGGCGGGTTAATAGGGTTGGGTCATGGGGCAAACAGGGCACCATCATGACTCACCTAAAGGCCTATTATAAAGAGCATCAAACAAGTTCTATGCAATACACATTGTCAATTAATGATTCTAAAATGAACCAAAACTTTTATTTATCAAGAATTTCAAAGTTTGATTAAATAAAACCTTAAAACTACGTGTAGCACATTTACAAGAAAATTCAACGTAGGAAAAGAAGAAAGAAAAAAATTTTGATCCAAACATGCAACATCGGTCACAAAACTTGTCCAACCTGTAAAATATGGAACTCTTTTGAAAAAAATACTAACCCAACTTCCCAACATAAACTTGTTTCGAGCAATATATAACACAATTCTAATTAAATTAATAAACTTCGGTGTTCAAAAAAAAATAATAATAATAATAATAATAAACTCCGAATTTGTCCACGTTTAATTCATTATTCTCTTTGATTAATTGAGAAGTACTTGGAAGTAATTGATTCCTGTACGAGTAGCAATGAAAAGGACTCATAATGAATAGTATACTATATATAACAATAGATTTCAATGAAAATTGACTTGATTTCAATATATTCTTGTGAAATTTTAGAGACCACATATATGATCTTGCATTTTTCAAAGTGTTCGTTTGTTGAAACTTATTCGAGATTACATCAAATATTTTCCATGAACTATGCAACTACTTAAAGAAATAACAGTCTCATATCAAAACTCAAAAGCTTTACCCCGTAGAAAATTTGTTATAAAATAGTACGTTTCATCTTGTAAACCAGTAGTTTCTTTTGGAGACATGAAATTAAGCTCCAAACTTTAATCCCGTCTTGTCATTCAAAGCTTTATTCATCACACGCGTGATGCCATTGGAGATTGGAGAAAGTTGTAAATGTTCGTTCGTACCTACAAAAGCAGGAAATGGAAATTGGGAAACAGTATCATCTCTCTTTATTCAGAATTATTGCATCACTTTTTTTCTGCTTCTGTTGGTCCAGATTCGTAACTATTAGCACCTACCTCTTTTTTTGAAATTTATATGTGAAATTTATATGTAGTGATTATTGAGTAGTTGTCAAATCAATTATAGGTGAATTTGTAAATTACAAAAATAAAATTTATCAAACAAGCCATAAAATTTCACAGTTTTCTATAATTTTCTTTACATTCCTACAATATTTCAAAAAATCAACTTTCAATTAACCAATTGTAAATAAAGCTCCTTAAAACAAGCCCAAAATGGAGTAAGACAAGCTTGTTTGATTCACATTGCTGCTTGTCGGAGGCAATAAGCATTTACTGAGAGAAATACTTTTCGTATTATAATTATCAAGCTTTTTCGACCAGTACCAGTTTTGCTGATTTGAATTGTTCACTCTATATTATTTTATGTCACCAAACAAGGAAGTTGCTCAAATGCTTATATTGGACAGAAATCTACCTGCATTTATGTGGACAGCCAAATGGCTTAAAATTTATGATCCCCCTCCCCTGGTTGTTCACCAAAGCATGCAGATGCAGTCATAATAAAACTTATGTTTCATATTTGAAATGACATGATTTAAAATATATCAATTGATTGGTCAAAAAAAAATGGTGAAGAAATCATGCCTAAGTCTTAAGGTGTGCAATTTATAAGAATGAGTAAAGCTATTTTCACATAAAGTTTTTTAGATAAATTTTTACACAATGCATGTGTGTAATTAGTATTGATTTAAACATAATGTAATGTGTGGAAAAACGTCATTCTATATCAAGTGTCAAGTATATTGTTTGTAGAATTGATTGCAATTTGTAAAAATTATGTAAATTTCGGTTTATAAAATTGTAAGAAACATCACTTTTCCATTGTATTCTCCACGTTTATAAAATGTCAAATCCTGAAATCGCAAAGTAGTCGTGTGATCCACAATTTCTTGTCCTTTTTCACTTGAGCGGGCCATCATGATGCATAATAATGAATGAACTTACAGACAAGAATATTTTATGGACCAGATGGCAAATAATAATCATGTTGGTTATTAATAATCACAAATTTTCTATTTATTAGATATTAGCTAGATCTTAAATATTTTAAATAATAAATTTCTTGAGTTGATTTGATTCTCATTTTTCTACTCATTTATAATTTTATCTATTATTAATTTAACATTTAATTTGATAAGTGCTTAATTATAACTATATATTTCAAATATTTTTACATTTTTAATACACATTTGACCTCTCTGCTCGTTATAATTTCTTCAAATTTATACTTCAATTTTTCCTAGTTATTTTGTCATGACATGGCCTTATCGAGCTAATAAAATAACTTTGTGTTAACAAGTGACGTGAGTTAACTTTGTGTCACGATCTAACTAGCTGTGACCATAGAAACCATTAGCCTATTTTCCGTGTAATTTTTGGCAAACAATTGCAAACAATTAAGCTCCAAACTTTAATCCCGTCTTGTCATTCAAAGCTTAATTCATCACACGCGTGATGCCATTGGAGGTTGGAGAAAGTTGTAAAACTTCGTTCAAAGTTGTAAAAGTTCGTTCGTGCCTACGAATGCAGGAAATGGAAATTGGGAAACAGTAGCATCTCTCTTTATTCAGAATTATTATATCACTTTTTTCCTGCTTTCTATTGGTCCAGATTCGTAACTATTAGCACCTAATCTTTCCTTTATTACTCACAACACAACAGTACTACCAAAAACTTTATATACAATGAGAAATTATTAAAGGCCCACGTGTAGTTGGAACCCTAAATGAACCCATATATGGGTGGAACGCACATGTGAGTCACTTATAATCTCCCGCAACATAGATGTATGGCATGATTATACTGCCAAACATCTAGAAGGAGATCAAGACTAGCATTCCAGCGATGTTAAGTAATACATTTGTCATATTTTTTTAATAATGTAATGCTTGTTTTAATTTATTTTAATTTGTTTTTCAAGTCAAATTAAATTGAAATTGGCTCTTAAATGGACCTCAGTGCTTTATTATTTTTGTTTGAAAATTTTCTAGGACCCACATGGGTGATCATTTGATTTCATTTATTCACATGACGCGCATACGTACAATCTCTTTCAAGCGGAAACTAGAATAGAATCTGGATTTCCAACTATATCACTCTATAAGAGGTAAAAATTTATTCTATATTTGTTAATATATTTTTTATAAAAGATAAATTTCACATTTTTATCAGTTGACTGCATCTTTTCTCGAAAACAAAATATAATTCTTAGAAAGGGAGGTAAATAAATAAATATGCAAACCTCCTTCTCAAATTTTTTTTTTCTTTTTCTCTCAATTGATTTTGCTCCAATAAGTACGGTACTCACCTCTTTCTCAGTCAACCTTTTATGTAAAATCACACTGAGGAGAAAATAATTATTTAATCAGAATTAAAAAAAAAAAAGTTTAAGTTGGATTTCAAAATTAAAAAAAAAAAGTTTAAGTTGGATTTCAAAATCTTGTATAGCTCTGATTAACTTTCTATTTCTATTTGAAGATACATATGAATACGCGAGGGATGGCAATAGATCAAAGTAGGAACAAGCTGACGCTCCCCATGCGGCCACGCCCTACCCCACGGGGAAAATCCTGCCCTATTCCTGCTGCCATATTTTTTTTTCTTTTGTTTTTCAAATAATGTTTAGAAATCTATGATTGCATCAATGGGCCAGTGGCTAGTGCCAAAAATAATAACCAAAATAATTGTATTAATTTATTACAAATGAAAGATTTTTTTATTTTTGAGTGGATTACAAATTAAAGATTGTCTGATAAGAAACAGATCTTTATAAATGTTTGGGTAAATATATCAACTAACGGCCGTAACATTTATATTTTTTAAATACCTAATTTCCAAATTTTTTATTTCTAACAGCACACATCTACAATTTTTAAAGAGTAGCAAGTCGGTCATTAACGGAGATCATATAATTTTTTGATAGATGGCCATTGTATGAAGGGTGATTTCCTTACTTCAAAATTGATTTGCAAAGCAGATAAGGCCTCAAGTGATTTTTGTCTACTGCCATGTGATAGATACTTGAAAGCTTTGGGATTTTTAAAATTACATACTAATTCCGTCTCATAAAGATATGTTTGCTTTCCTTTTTCGTCCATCTTATAAAGATATGTCACTTTCTTTTAAAAATGTAGTTGAAATATTTGTTTTCATATTTGATGTGTATTTTTATTAAAAAATAGAATTATTGAGGTGAGAAAATTACCTAAAAAGAATGGATATATTAGGAAAATGAGTATAAACTTCACTTTTCCAATAATATTAATTATGTTTTTCTTAATCTTATAAAATAAGAACAAACCTATTTTTATGGGACGTGAAGCGTATATCAAATTTGAATTTACGAAATTCTTCGTACAATGATTACGTAGGTGTAAGAACAAAGATAAACAGAATATTGGTCGATTACCACTAAAATTAAATTAGGAGTTTTTTAGAAGGTTTTTGACCTTCTTTGCTAAACAATTTTTTTTTTTTAAAAAAAAAAAAGAAAATTCATTTCATTTTAAAAGGGTACAAAACATTTCATTTCATTTCAACATTTTTTTTTAAACATCAAAAGCTATGGAGCCGGGCATAATAGAAGTATGAAAGGACCCCAAGTGCTATTCACCCTTAAACATTTTGGATATTCAAAACTTCTTGATTTACATATTGCATATCTTATGTAATCGTGTGTGTATATATATAGGCAGAACAAATGTTGTAGTAATTATAAGTTCTTATGTCCTAAACATAAAGTTTCGAGTTTGAACCACATCTACTCTTCCCATAATTTCCCTCTATATCTCCTTGTATAAAAAAATTCATATATATATATATATATATATATATATATATATGCAGTCACACATATGCAAATTGCAACTACATCTATTAGTATTAGCGTGCGTGGTTAATATAAAAAACTTAAAAATCACAATATGGATGTAGTGAAGTGGAGAAGAACTATACAGTAATGTGCCTGAGGCTAGGCTTTTCTAAGCAACCGCCTGGGCTCTGAGAGATAAAGCTGAAGACTCATTTAAATTTCTTTAAAAAAACGTTTAGTAAGAATCAAAATTTAGCATTATATAGTGTTAGAGTACCCTTAATACAAAAATTACTTAGGGTCTTTATAAAGTCAGGAACTGCCCTAGAAATATGTCATATTAGAGGAAGACAAACATTAACTTCTATTTACTTATCGGTCCAACTATAGAAACAAATTAGACTCTAAGTTTAGAGTCTGACTATCAATTACAAGAGGTCACGTGTGTATGGGTCGTATTTGGACACGGTAAATTAATGTGAACTGCTGCCATTTCATGTAGTGTGCTCAGATCTACGTCAGGCAAACATAAAACCCGATTAATCATTCTCGGATTATCGTTTCATGATAACTATCGGAGTATAATGGTAAGAATCAATGAATTTGATGGGTTATTCTTGTAGGGAGGAGTAGATAGTGATGTGTGATGTGATTACTGCTGGCTTTGTTGGTTTCTTCTCAGACGTGCAAGCGGGGTTCTAGCAGACACTTGTCACCATGCAATACTCGTTATCAGACACCCGTGATGGAAGGACAAAACTTGTTCATACACAGCGTGCATTTACATGAAACATCTCTCGTCGGACTCTGTTTCAATAACAAAAACTTTCCAGAATAGATACACGGCGTATAGATTTAAAATGCACGTGTTTTTTAACAAAATTTTCAAAAAATTCTTGAAAATTTTCATCCCTTAACCATTTCGCTTTTCCTTTATTGACCCCCTCAGCTTTCGGCTTCCCAGTTTCCACTAGTTCACATGGAACAAAATCAGAGGGTGATATAGTAATGCCACTTCTTCCTCCGTCTCAATTATTTTGCTTATTTTAATTAGAATCAACAAAAGAACACAAAGTGAACTTTATAATTGGACGAAGGCATTTATAAGAGTCACTCTCTTTTGAGTAACACGAAGAAAATGATAAGTATGTTTAAACGAATCACATAATCTTCACATTTCATATGAAATTTCATAAGGGAGAATTAGAATGAGTGATAAAATTTGAGTAATGATAAACTTTTATATTAGTTCACCAATTAACTCACCAGTCGTATATTTGGGTAAAACTGTCAATTAAGATATTTAAATAATTTGAGCTTTAAAAATTTTAAAGTTAAAATTCTAAACTGGTGAACTAATCCGTAATAAAGAAGTGTTGAATTATTCTAAAAATTTAAAGATGATTTGAAAGTGTTAATGTATAATTATAATTGAGTGGTTATTATCTAATTAAAAGAGGGATGTAAAAATATAATTTGTGACAATTTGGGTCCAATAATAATAATAATAATAAGATTAAAAAAAATCATTTCAGAATGGTGGTAAATTTGATAGTAATGTAAAAACTACTCAGTTGGTAGCACTTTTATCACTTAGGAGGAAAATTTATGGTACTCTAAAAGTATCTACTTCATTCTTCGTGATCAAATGATCAAAAAACTGCATATAGATTTAGAAATTCCAATTTGCTACTTCATTTGGACCCCTCGAAATACACATATGAATTATTAACTGGCCTCTAAGAATATTACTCCCTCCGTCCCATTTATCTTATCCATGTTTTCCTTTTAGTTTGTCCCATTTAATTTGTCATATTTCTATATTTATTATTTTTAAAGTTCATTTATAATTTTACCCTTATTTACTCTGGAAAATGTAAAATTAATTCTTAAAACATATATCAAACATTAAATAAGGATAGTTCAAGAAGTTTGCTTGTAATTTTTCTTTTCCGATCCTTTTTCTTAGTCCTTAGTAAAAGATAAAATACACAAAATAAACGAGACAGAAAAAGTTCCAACCTACCGACATATATCATATATCTTACCTTCGATTATTAATCGCATGTTACTAGTGGCCCCAACTGCCACCAACCAAATTTGAATTCAATGTAGGATCTCTTGGGAGCAAGTGAGTGAAAGAAAAGAGTTCTTTCTCATTTTATATTTTAAGTTGGTCAATAGTCAACTTTTAATAAGACTGCATATTCCCTATAAAAATATAAAATTTCATAGTTTTCTACAATTTTTCTTTACATTCTTACAATCTTGCAAAAAATCAACTTTCAATTAACCAATTCTAAATAAAGCTCCTTAAAACAAGCCCAAAATGGAGTAAGACAAGCTAGTTTGATTCACATTGCTGCTTGTTGGAGGCAATAGGCATTTACTTAGAGTAACACTTTTCATATTATAATTATCAAGCATTTCCGACAACTTCCAGTTTTGCTGATTTGAATTGTTCACTCTATATTATTTTATGTCACCAAACAAGAAAGTTGCTCAAACTCTTATATTGGACAGAAATCTACTTGCATTTATGTGGGCAGCCAAATGGCTTAAAATTTATGATACCCCTCCCCAGGTTGTCCACCAGAGCATGCAGATGCAGTCATAATAAAACTTATGTTTCATTATTGAAATGACATGATTTAAATTATATCAATTGATTGGTCAGAAAAAAAATGGTGAAGAATTCATGCCTAAGCCCTAAGGTGTACAATTTATAAGAATAAGAATGAGTAAAGCTATTTTCACATAAATCCTTTTAGATAAATTTTTACACAATGCATGTGTGTAATCAGTATTGATTTAAACATAATGTAATGTGTGGAAAATCGTCATTCTATATCAAGTGTCAAGTATATTGTTTGTAAAATTGATTGCAATTTGTAAAATTATGTAAATTTCGGTTTATAAAATTGTAAGAAACATCACTTTCCCATTGTTTTCTCCACGTTTATAAAATGCCAAATCATGAAATCGGAAAGTAGCCATGTGATCCACAATTTCTTGTCCTTTTTTACTTGAGTGGGCCATCTGATGCGTAATAATAATGAACTTACAGATAAGAATATTTTATGCACCAGATGGCAAATAATAATCATGTTGGTTATTAATAATCACAAATTTTCTATTTATTAGACATTAGTTAGATCTTAAATATTTTAAATAATAAATTTCTTGAGTTGCTTTGATTCTCATTTTTCTCCTCATTTATAATTTTACCTATTATTAATTTAATATTTAATTTGATAAGTACTTAATTATAACTATATATTTCAAATATTTTTACATTTCTAATAGACATTTAACATCTCTCCTCGTTATAATTTCTTCAAATTTATACTTCAATTTTTCCAAGTTATTTTGTCATGACATGGCCTTATCGAGCTAATAAAATAACTGTGTTAACAAGTGACGTGAGTTAACTTTGTGTCATGATCTGACTAGCTGTGACCATAGAAACCGTTAGCCTATTTTGCGTGTAATGTTTGGCAAACAATTGCAGACCAACGTGGTTACCATTTATAAAAAAGTAGTTTTATAAAAATAAATTTAAAATTTAAATTTTTATATATGTGTCAATATTTAATTATATAACGTGAATGTAATAATTAAAATAATTTGAAAATTCACATCACATTAAATATATAATTAAATGTGGTGTTATTATATGTTTTAAATTTCAAATTTAAATTGATTGTTGGTCAAAAAAATTTTAAATGACTGATAAATGAAATTTGATTTTTGGGTTGGTTTGGTATCATTTAGAACACAACTAATGTTGGAGGAAAAACCCAATACCCAAATAATGTATTAAAGTCAAGGTGTAAAAACCTATTTGTTAGTGAAGGGAAAAAGTTAAATGAGGGGGCTAACGGGAAAAAGCTAAATGAGAGGCCAAGTGGATAAAGCTAAATGCCCTTCATTTTGCTTTTTTCCCACTCACAATCCAATAAAATATCATTTCCTCCCACTCTCACTCCCTTAATAATTTAATAAAATACCGTCACGTGTCTAATTCATATTTTCCCCCCACTTTTTTCCTTATACATTATTTTGGAAATAGGATTTTTCCCCCTAATTTTTCTGGCTTTTTTCCTCCAACATTAATCTTACTCTTATAGTTTGTCCAGTTTATAAATAAAAGCAATCATGATACTTTATCAAACACGTGACAAATGCTATAATTGACACTTTACAATGATTTAAAATACACATCTCATTAATACTATGTGGCAAAACTGTTTGGCACCTATGTAGATTATTTGTTTGATTATAATATACTACGTGGTACTCTTTTATTAGTTTTTTTATAAAATATAAAAAATTACGACTTGACTTTTACTTTTTTGACTTTTTAAAACAATTAAAGCTAACAAGATAAATGTCATTTGTAGGTTATAATCAAAATCTATATATTAATAAAATGAGAGGTGTTGTAGTACAGTTTGACTGCAATTTTCCCGCCCAAAATGCTTCAAGTGGGGGCTTTTTAGTCATTTTGATTGGTTTGTGGTAACCAATGCTGTAACTTTGATATTTATCCCTTCTACTTTTTGGTTTTTAATTTTTTAATTATCTCATCTTCATAATTCTATCTTATTTTTATAATTCTATGTTTAAGTTATCTTATCTTTATATTTTTAGATCTTCCTTTCATTTCAATGTGAAAACAACAATCAAGAACAGATTTATTTAAAGGTTTGAGAATTGCCTATGATATCATCATATCACATGGGTCTTGACGCACACAAATAAAGTTAATATAATTGATGTTTTTTATGAATTGAATACTTATATCATACAACAAAAATTAAAATAAAATATAACTATACTTGAAAAAAATAACTATTAATAATTAAGAATTTAAAAAAAATTAAATTAAAAAGAAAATAACTACCCCTCTATGTAGTCTTCTCCTTATACGATATCAAGTTTTTAATTTTTTTAGCACATGTGAGAATCTAATTTCTCAAATCTTTATAATAAGTTAAATTATTTTAAATTATTCTTTTCGTGCATCACATGGGTGAAAAACTAGATTGGGTTAATTGCTTTCAATTTACTGTACATTATATTTATTGTAAGATGATGCCAATAGAAACGAAAATTTATTTTTACTTATTATTTATCATAATTTATTAAAACTAAATATTGATATTTACGTAAATACTTTAATAAGATGTCTAATCGTATCATACACAGGTGAAAATCTAGTACATTATAAATTACTTAGCAAAACACTTTGTACACGTTTTAAAAATGACAACTAATATTTTTATTTTGCGCAACTCTAAATGAAAACCAATTATAAATAAATCCAAACAGCAATTGTTATCAACTTTGCGGTGTTTGTTCTTTATCTCTTCTTTGCAGCATAACGGCCATAAATGGAGGTACATCTAGGTCCCACAAATTGGACCTTTTCATCTCTCAATCATCTGGTCATCTCATGTAGACCCAAAATATCTTATCCGATCTTGAATGACTTTTTAGAGCATGTCCAACGCATGTGGGAAGAAGAGGTGCAAGGGAAAATGAAGAAAAAAAAAAGAGAGAGAGAGAGAAATAAAAAAGAAGAGGTAGATAAATAGAAATTAAAAAATAATAATAAAATAGTGAGTTATGCTATATGAATAAAATCACATATAAAAAATCTAATAAAACTGACACATAGCATAATTTTATTTTTCTACACATTACATCACTTTTTCATTAATAATTATCACATGACCACTTGTCAATTTTTTCATTTTTTTATCTATTTTTGCTCATTTAGATTTTTCCTAAAAGAGCAGTAGAGAATGGGGAGATGGATGTATGATACCAGAAAGAAAAAGTAAGAAAAAATAGTGTAAATGAGAGAAAAGTGATTAAAAAAATGAAAATTAAAAAATAAAAAAGAAGAAATAAATGGGACATGCCAATTTTTATCGTGTGTCTCTCTTCTTGGACCTTGAAGGAGGAAATTTAGCATTAGAGATGCTCTTATAAAAGCTAGCGCATGATTGATTCTCCGGCTGAGAATAAGTTGAAATAAGTGGTGGAGTAGTGATAATTAAGATGTTAGTAAATCACTGATCAAATTAATAGTATGTGAGATTAGATATTGGAACAAGAATAAGAATCAAACAAGTACTTAAAAGTAAGAAAAATATTTTCAGAAAAGTTGGATAATTCACAACTATTCTTGCCTCTGTTTCTCGCTCTAATTTATTTTATTATTATGATATTAGGTGTTCATTTATCTCATTATTATAAAGATGTCGAACGAGAAGGTGAGCTCACAAGCTCGAATAACTCGCAAGTTTTAGAAAACTCAAGATGAATTCTTGAAAATAATTTATTCATAAAAGTAGGATCTTCTCTACAATGGAATAAACGAACTACAAATAGAGCTATCACAACCCTAACCCTAACTTAATAACCTAGTCATAAAATAAATAAATAAAAAGATAAATACTAATCTAAATAAGGAAAAGATTCTAACAAAGAAAGAATTCTAAATACGCTTAGGATAAGTTTTTCTCTTTCATCGTGTTCTTTTCCATTTTGCATTATTTCCCCTTGGCAAAAAAGAACTCGACTATGGCGAGTTGTGCTTCAAGTATTCATCTAGCAATGGTGCATCTAACCGGTGCAACTCATCTTTAGGAAGCCAAGTATCTTCAGAAGGTGGACGACCTTCCCAACAAACTAAAAACTTGCGAGAACCCTCGTGACTAGAACCCACAAGGGGCATCATTGAGTATAGACTCAAAAATATCACAGAGAAGATATGAAGTAGATGGTAACTAAGGAGGTGGTAGAGTCGTCGAACTTGTAGAAAAAGAAGATAGCAAAACTGGAGGCTCGAATTGCCTCAATAAAGATACAAATCTGCTACATTGAAAATTGAACTAATATTTTAGTGCGAAGGTAACTTAAGTAGATATCTATTAGTTCCAAGCCTTTTAAGAAAACGAAAATGTCCAATAGCTGTAGCACAAAGTTTTTTTCCTAATTGTTTGGGAAAACGTTCATGAACAAGTCTAACTATAATAAAATCACAAACGTTAAATTCCTTAGACCTTCTATGAATATCAGCAGCAAGTTCATAATTTTCATCACTCAAAAAAATTTCACGACAAATTTCATTATGCAAATTACAAATATGGTCAGCAAAAGCTTGAGCAAATGCAACAGGTCTAAAATCAGTAGGTAAGGGAACTAAGTCAAGAGGTTAGCGAGAAGAAAATCCTTGAGCAATCTTAAAAGGACTATGACCAGTGGACCTATTGACAGATTTATTATAAGCAAATTCAACGATAGGCAACACAAGGTTCTAATTCCCCAGTTTATCTGCAACCCAGCAACGCAGTAAATTCCCTAAACTTCTATTCACAACCTCGGTCTGACCATTAGTTTGGGGATGAAAAGCGTAGGAAAACCTGAGAGTAGTGCCAAACAATTTTCACAAAGTCTTCCAAAAGTAACTAACAAATTTGACATCCTGGTCAGAGACAATAGTAATAGGCAAATTATGCAAACAAACAATTTCTTTAAATAACAAGTTGGCCACATGGATTGCATCAGTAGACTTGGAATAAAGAATGAAATGAGCCATCTTCGAAAAGCGGTCAACCACTGCCAGAATATAATCACGATCTCTAGAAGTTTTAGGTAATCCTAAAACAAAGTCCACGCTAAGGTCACACCAAGGAGTATAAGAGACAAGAAGTAGAGTATACATGCCAGTGTTTTGGCGAGATGCTTTTCCCAACTGACAAGTGCGACATTGAGACCCAATGCGTGTAACATCTCGCTTAAGAGAAGGCCATTAAAACCTATCCTTAACTAGAGCAATAGTTTTATCATGACCAAAATGTCCAGCGAGACCTATAGCATGTAATTCCTAAATGAGGAAATCTTGAAGGGAAGTACGTGGAATGCACAATTTAGTCCCTTTAAAAAGATAACCATATTTAGTAAAGAAACCAATGTGATCACGAGATATATTATCTAAGAGATCAGTAAAAATTATTCCAAAATCAAGACAACTGCAGTATTCATCCTTCAGTCAATCAAAGCCAACTACAGTATTCTCCATAGAATGAAGAATAGTAGTTAGACGATTGACAACATCAGTAGTTTTGTTCTCTAGGCTAGAACTATGACGAAGGACAAAGGTATATTCTTGGAGGAATTCAGCCCATTTAATATGGCAGTAGCTCAAATTTTGTTGAGAATTAATATGCGAAGAGCTTTATGATCTGAGTAAAGAATAAATTCTTTAAGCAATAAATAATATCGCCAATGCCAAAGGGATTGGATGGTGGCATAGAATTCCTTATCATAAGTAGAGTACCTTTGTCGAGCCCCATTTAGTTTTTCACTAAAATATGCTACAGGATAGACATTCTTCATTCAAGACAGCACCTCTACTCAACCCCAGACGCATCACAAGAAACTTCACAAACTTTGGAAAGATCAGGGTGATGCAAAACAGGAGCCTCAATTAATTTTTGCTAAATGAGTCTAAAGGCTTTTTCAATAGAAAGGGTCACTACAATATATCAGGGGTTTTACCCACACATATAAGTGTGGGTAAAGATATAGTTATATGTGAGTAAAAACATTTACCTATACATAATTTAAGTGTCAATAAGTGTGGCTATCGGTCCGTAGAGAAAAATTTTTACTCACGTATATGTATATGTGTGGGTAAATATTATACTTTTATCTACACATATGTGTAAGTAAATATTACCATATGTATGGGTAATAGGACTGTTACGTATGCAATGCTAACGTAGACAATGACGTGGTGCCTGATGTGGCAGGACTAGATGATATGTCACATGACGTGTCTGTTGGTGTGGATAGTGATATGGCTGTTGACGTGTAACTTATTATGTATGGGTAAAAAATAAAATTATGTGTGGGTAAAAATAAGTATATTATGTAGATAACAATATATATGTGTCAGTAAAAGTTTATTTATGTGTGGATAAAAGACATTAAATGTGGTTAATAGTTTATTCATGTGTGGGAAATAACTAGCTCTGTTCTTTTTCTTTTTTTCATTTACATATATAGATTATACATATAAAAAGTCTGTAAAATTATAAACAAAATAGTTGAATAAATATTTGAAACACTAAAGAAATTAAATATGTATTCATATTATAATATTGTCCATTGGAAATTGCAACATACTAATAAAGTTTTAAAATAAGTTTAACAAAATAGAAAAGTATTATCAAAGCAATTAAAATCACATCAATAGTAGGATCAACAAAGCAGCATAAATTCTATGTAGATTCGTCATAAGTCATCAAAAAGATGACGAAACTTAGAGATAGAGTCAACATAACCACCAGAAGAGTTGAAAAGACGGTTTCTACTAGATTGAGGATAGGATGATTCACCAACAGGGGACGAACTTAGATGAGCTGGTCCTAAACGTTGATCGGATAGTGCAGACGAAGGACGTATAATATTATTTTTAATCAACCCTTATCGCATTATTTGAATCTCTCCTTCAAGCTCTCTGAAACGTGACTTGTAATGATTTACCTCATTAAATAATTGACTATATGTAGGAATGTTTAACTCAGCACTAGTGCTCTTCGCCCCAAAGGTATTGGGGGACCACCCCCAACCAAACAAATGGACTGATTGTTGTCCAAGCATCTTCTCTAATATTTCTTTATCAATCATTTTCTCTGGTGGATTTTCGCCTCTCAACTGCATCATTTCTGTTTCTTGGAGCAAATGAACTACCTTAAAATGCGATCATACTGGTAAAGTTACACATGACTCGCAGTTAAACTAAGTAAAAGATAAAATATCACTAAGATGTAAAGTTGGTTGCAAATGTCACCAAAAAATAGTGCAAAAAGAAGAACTCAAAAATCAATATGCTATGCATAATAGGCTCTTAAAATCTAAAAGTTATTTTACCTTTACTTTCCTTGTATCATGTTTTCTCCCATGCATATAAGCTTGATATGTCTGCAGGGGCGGATCTACGATTTTTTGCTTGTGGAGGAGATTTGTAGTAGTGTTATAGAGGCCAATAATGCTAAATTAGATGACAAGCAATTATTCATATAGAAAGTTATATTAAAAAAAAAGGCAATCATTTCTTATTTTACCCAAAAATCACAAAGTATATATAAACATTAATTGTACATCGAAATAAAATAAAAATAGTGAAGTGAATACACATTTAGATAAATAAATAAAAAAATCAGATTTACTATATATATATATTTTTAATATTTTGAATTTAGTAAAGATTGACGTTTTAAGAGAGAAAAATGATTATGAAATTACATACAATATAAAATCAATTTTCCTAGTGGACTTTACATAAAAAAATATATATAACTATATTGAAGACTATATAAAAAAAAATTACATAATAAACATGTCCAAAACCAAAAACAAAATGACAAGAAAAGGAAAATGTTATTTGTAAAATATTATCAAAAGGAGATATATAAGAATTATTTGAAAGAAACATGTAAAGTTTGGGAACTGAACCCATGACCCCTTAAAAATAACACACTAAACTCTTACCACTACACTAAATATATCTTTTTAACATAACTTTCAACTGTTAATTTATATTTTATTTTGGGGGCAAGTTTATAAAATTTAAAATTTTCCTAATACAAAACGAACTTTTTAGGGTTATTGTGGGGGCGATAGCTCCCATCGCCCCTAACCTAGATCCGCCCCTATATGTCTGAGTCCTTCTTGACGTGCGCGAAATAGGACTTTACCAACTTCAATGTTTTTGTAGCTAAGTTTATTGAGTTTAGGGATTGAGGATCTAATGATGACATGGATGTGAGCAATGGGATACAAGATCATGAAAAGAATTACAGTGTAAAGATAGGGAAGAATTATCAAATCTCAAGTCTTATATTTCTAATGAATATCACGTCACCTCACGAGAGAACATGAGTACACCTAGTTGTAGGTAATTCTATAAGAAGGAATACATGCATCAATTAAATTTAGAGCATGTACTGCAAGGTTGGGCAAGACTAATTACGAGAAACCAACACAATTTATTGCTAAATCTAATGAAATAAACACCAAAGTTTTTTATTCAGTGATAATCATGCATCCATATTGAGTAGCAACTCACAATTCTTCTACGGAAATTTTTTCAATCTACTCCTAACAATAACAACACTACTATCATCTGTTTAGCCATACAACGTCTTTATCCCCAGATTTAGGGTTTGAATTGATAATTATTATTATTATTATTATTATTATTATTATTATTATGTTAAAAAAATGAATTATAGGAAGGGGAATCAAACCCTAAATCTGGGGTCGAAATATACAAAGGAGGATAGCGATGTTTGGGATCATTACCATCGCCATTATCATATATATGCATACGCATAAAGACAATGATATTGGAATATATAGCTAGGCCCTGTACGAAAATGATGGGTAATTTGGCTATTTCCCTCTGGGTTTTTCCGAAAGGTGTGATTCCGTGCTGTAAACTCATCTTTGCTATTTTAAATTTTGGAATGATTTAGTATTATTTGATTAATGAATATGTTAACCTAAAAGGATTTTTATCTCTGTTGTTGAAAGTTTTCTATTATCTACTTGTATGGCTAAACAGATGATAGTATTGTTGTTATTGTTAGGAGTAGATTGAAAAAATTTCCGTAGAAGAATTGGGAGTTGCTACTCAATATGGATGCATGATTATCACTGAATAAAAAACTTTGGTGTTGATTTCATTAGATTTAGCAATAATTTGTGTTGGTTTCTCGTAATTAGTCTTGCCCAACCTTGCAGTACATGCTCTAAATTTAATTGATGCATGTATTCCTTCTTATAGAATTACCTACAACTAGGTGTACTCATGTTCTCTCGTGAGGTGAAGTGATATTCATTAGAAATATAAGACTTGAGATTTGATAATTCTTCCCTATCTTTACACTATAATTATTTTCATGATCTTGTATCCCATTGCTCACATCCATGTCATCATTAGATCCTCAATCCCTAAACTCAATAAACTTAGCTGCAAAAACATTTAAGTTGGTAAAGTCGTATTTCGCGGACGTCGGGAAGGACTCAGACATATAGGGGCAGATCTAGGGTATGGGCGATGGGAGCTATCGCCCCCACAATAACCCTAAAGAGTTCGTTTTGTATTAGGAAAATTTTAAATTTTATAAACTTGCCCCCAAAATAAAATATAAATTAACAGTTGAAAGTTATGTTAAAAAGATATATTTAGTGCAGTGATAAGAGTTTAATGTGTTATTTTTAAGGGGTCATGGGTTCAGTTCCCAAACTTTACATGTTTCTTTCAAATAATTCTTATATATCTCCTTTTGATAATATTTTACAAATAACATTTTCTTTTTCTCGTCATTTTGTTTTTGGTTTTAGAAATGTTTATTATGTAATTTTTTTTATATAGTCTTCAATATAGCAGATTTGCAGTGGTAATGTTTTAATATAGTCTTCAAAATAAAAATCTATTTTTATGTATAGTCCACTAAGAAAATTGATTTTATATTATATATAATTTGATAATCATTTTTCTCCCTTAAAACGTCAATCTTTACTAAATTCAACATGTTAAAAATATATATATATAGTAAATCTGACTTTTTTATTTATTTATCTATATGTGTATTCACTTCACTATTTTTATTTTATTTTGATGTACAATTAATGTTCATATATACTTTGTGATTTTTGGGTAAAATAAGAAATAATTGCCTTTTTTTTTAATATAACTTTCCATATGAATAATTGCTTGTCATTTAATTTAGCGTTATTCGCCACTATAACACTACTACAAATCGCCTCCACAAGCAAAAAATCGTAGATCCACCCGTGCAGACATATCAAGCTTATATGCATGGGAGAAAACATGATACAAGGAAAGTAAAGGTAAAATAACTTTTAGATTTTAAGTGCCTATTAAGCATAGCATATTGGTTTTTGAGTTCTTCTTTTTGTACTATTTTTTGGTGGCATTTGCAGCCAACTTTACATCTTAGTGATATTTTATCTTTTACTTAGTTTAACTGCGAGTCCTATGTAACTTTACCGGTATGATCGCATTTTAAAGTAGTTCATTTGCTCCAAGAAACAGAAATGATGCAGTTGAGAGGCGAAAATCCACCAGAGAAAATGATTGATAAAGAAATATTAGAGAAGATGCTTGGACAACAATCAGTCCATTTGTTTGGTTGGGGGTGGTCCCCCAATACCTTTGGGGCTAAGAGCACTAGTGCTGAGTTAAACATTCCTACATGTAGTCAATTATTTAATGAGGTAAATCATTACAAGTCACGTTTCAGAGAGCTTGAAGGAGAGATTCAAATAATGCGACAAGTGTTGATTAAAAAAAATATTATACGTCCTTCGTCTGCACTATCCGATCAACATTTAGGACCAGCTCATCTATGTTCGTCCCCTGTTGGTGAATCATCCTATCCTCAATCTAGTAGAAACCGTCTTTTCAGCTCTTCTGGTGGTTATGTTGATTCTATCTCTAAGTTTCGTCATCTTTTTGATGACTTATGATGAAACTGCATAGAATTTATGCTGCTTCGTTGATCCTACTATTGATGTGATTTTAATTGCTTTGATAATACTTTTCTATTTTATTAAACTTATTTTCAAACTTTATTAGTATCTTGCAATTTCCAATGGACAATATTATAATATGAATACATATTTAATTTCTTTAGTGTTTCAAATATTTATTCAACCATTTTGTTTATAATTTTACAGACATTTTATACGTATAATCTACATATGTAAATGAAAAAAAGAAAAGGAACAGAGCGAGTTATTTCCCACACATGAATAAACTATTAACCACATTTAAAGTCTTTTATCCCCACATAAATAAACTTTTACCGACACATATATATTGTTATCTACATAATATACTTATTTTTACCCACACATAATTTTATTTTTTACCCATACATAATAAGTTGCACGTCAGCAGCCATATCACTATCCACACCAGCAGACACGTCATGTGACACGTCATCATCTACGTCACGCGACACGTCATCATCTACGTCATGATATGTCATTATCTAGTCCTGCCACATCAGGCACCACGTCATTGTCTACGTTAGCATTGCATACGTAACAGTCCTATTACCTGTACATATGGTAATATTTACTTACACATATGTGTAGATAAAAGTATAATATTTGCCCACACATATACATATACGCGGGTAAAAATTTTTCTCTATAGACCGATAGCCACACTTATTGACACTTAAATTATGTATAGGTAAATGTTTTTACTCACATATAACTATATATTTACCCACACTTATATGTGTGGGTAAAACCCCTGATATCTTGTAGTGACTTTCTACTGAAAAAGCCTTTAGACTCATTTAACAAAAATTAATTGAGGCTCCTGTTTTGCATCACCCTGATCTTTCCAAAGTTTGTGAAGTTTCTTGTGATGCGTCTGGGGTTGAGTATAGGTGCTGTCTTAAATGAAGAATGCCATCCTGCAGCATATTTTAGTGAAAAACTAAATGAGGCTCGACAAAGGTACTCTACTTATGATAAGGAATTCTATGCCATCATCCACTCCCTTTGGCATTGGCGATATTATTTATTGCTTAAAGAATTTATTCTTTACTCAGATTATAAAGCTCTTCGCTATATCAATTCTCAACAAAATTTGAGCTCCCGCCATGCTAAATGGGTTGAATTCCTTCAAGAATATACCTTTGTTCTTCGTTATCGTTCTAGCCTAGAGGACAAAACTGCTGATGCTCTCAGTCGTCTAACTATTGTTCTTCATTCTATGGAGAATACTGTAATTGGCTTTGATTGACTGAAGGATGATTACTCAAGTTGTCTTGATTTTGGAATAATTTTTACTGATCTCTTAGATAATATATCTCGTGATCACATTGGTTTCTTTACTAAATATGGTTATCTTTTTAAAGGGACTAAATTGTGCATTCCACGTACTTCCCTTCGAGATTTCCTCATTTAGGAATTACATGTTATATGTCTCACTGGACATTTTGGTCATGATAAAATTATTGCTCTCATTAATGATAGGTTTTATTGGCCTTCTCTTAAGCGAGATGTTACACGCATTGTGTCTCAATGTCGCACTTGTCAGTTGGGAAAAACATCTCACCAAAACACTGGCATGTATACTCTACTACTTGTCTCTCATACTCCTTGGTGTGGCCTTAACATGGACTTTGTTCTAGGATTACCTAAAACTGCTAGAGATCATGATTCTATTCTGGCAGTGATTGACCGCTTTTCCAAGATGGCTCATTTCATTCCTTATTCCAAGTCTACTGATGCAACCCATGTGGCCAACTTGTTATTTAAAGAAATTGTTCGTTTGCATAGTTTGCTTGTTACTATTGTCTCTGACCAAGATGTCAATTTTGTTAGTTACTTTTGGAAGACTTTGTGAAAATCGTTTGACACTACTCTCAGGTTTTCCTCCACTTTTCATCCCCAAACTGATGCTCAAACCGAGGTTCTGAATAGAAGTTTAGGGAATTTACTGCGTTGCTTGGTTGTGGATATACTAGGGAATTGGGACCTTGTGTTGCCTATCGTTGAATTTGCTTATAATAAATCTGTCAATAGGTCCACTGGTCATAGTCCTTTTAAGATTGTTCAAGGATTTTCTTCTCGCTAACCTCTTGATTTAGTTCCCTTACCTACTAATTTTAGACCTGTTGCATCTGCTCAAGCTTTTGCTGATCATATTTGTAATTTGCATGATGAAATTTGTCGTGAAATTTTTTTGAGTAATGAAAATTATAAACTTGCTACTGATGTTCATAGAAGGTCTAAGGAATTTAACGTTTGTGATTTTATTATAGTTAGACTTGCTCATGAACGTTTTCCCAAACAATCAGGAAAAAAACTTTGTGCTAAAGTTATTGGACATTTTCGTGTTCTTAAAAGGCTTGGAACTAATGGATATCTGCTTGAGTTACCTTCGCATGAAAATATTAGTCCAATTTTCAATATAGCAGATTTGTATTCTTATCGAGGCACATTCGAGCCTCCAGTTTTGCTATCTTCTTTTTCTACAGGTTCGACGACTCTATCACCTCCTCAGTTACCGTCTACTTCATATCTTCTCTATGATGTTGTTGAGTCTATACTCAATGATGCCCCTTGTGGGTTCTAGTCATGGGGGTTCTCGCAAGTTTTTAGTTCGTTGGGAAGGTCGTCCACCTTCTGAAGATACTTGGCTTCCTGAAGATGAGTTGCACTGGTTAGATGCACCATTGCTAGATGAATACTTGGAGCACAACTCGCCGGAGTTGAGTTCTTTTTGGCCAAGGGGAAATAATGCAAAATGGAAAAGAACAAGATGAAAGAGAAAAACTTATCCTAAGCGTGTTTAGAATTCTTTCTTTGTTAGAATCTTTTCCTTATTTAGATTAGTATTTATCTTTTTATTTATTTATTTTCTGACTTAGTTATTAAGTTAGAGTTAGGGTTGTGATAGCTCTATATGTAGTTCGTTTATTCCATTGTAGAGAGTATCCTACTTTTATGAATAAATTATTTTCAAGAATTTATATTGAGTTTTCTAAGAACTTGCGAGTTCTTGACTTAGCAACTTGCTAGTTGTTCGAACTTGTGAGCTCACCTTCTGGTTCAACACCTTTATAATAATGAGAAAAATGAACACCTAATATCATAATAATAAAATAAATTAGAGCAAGAAAGAGAGGCAAGAATAGTTGTGAATTATCCAACTTTTCTGAAAATATTTTTCTTACTTTTAAGTACTTGTTTGATTCTTATTCTTGTTTCAATATCTAATCTCACATACTATTAATTTGATCAGTGATTTACTTAGTTTTGATCACCTACCCCCATGTGGGTAGATTAAGGTCTACCCCCTTCTACATGGCACATGTAGGAGGGGTAGACCTTAATCTACCCACATGGGGGTAGATGATCAAAACTAGCGATTAGTTCTGATCACCTACCATGTCTGTCACCTACCCCTATGTGGGTAGATTAAGTCTACCCCATCTTACATAGCATGTCATGTGATATGCCATGTAGGTTTAATCTACCCCTCCTACATGGCGCCATGTAGGAGGGGGTAGACTTTAATCTACCCACACGGGGTAGGTGATCAAAACTACATATTTGTCATGTCTCATAATGTGTATATATAGAATTAATTTATTTGTACATATCTTATCTTATTATATACATAAACATTGTATTTATTTAATGTCTCCAATCTTATTTTCTAAGGGTACAAATTTTGTACACTATGTCTGTACAAATAGACCCTCTAATGTGTGTATAAGTTTAAATAATTAACTACACGTAAATAATATTATAATTATGTGTATAAATAATAAAAAAGTCACACCACTCTTATGTGGCAAAAATTTAATGACTCGATATTTAACCACAATATTTGACATTTCTGACAATATGTAGATAAAGCTTGAAAGGTTAACCACACATAAATAACAATTATAATTATGTGTGGGTCATATAAATAATTAAAAAAGCCACATTAGCATTATTGAAAAATAATATACTCCGGCCAAGCTCTAAAAAAATTCCATTTTTTCCTTACTAGATTTAAATGTAGGTAAACGTCTTTACCTACACATAAAAATGTCAAATAACAAATCAGTTAACTTTATGTGTGGGTATTTAATATGTGTGGCTAAATACCCACACATAATATGTGTAGATATTTTATGTGTGGGTAAAACACCCATTTTCTTGTAGTAGGTCCATTGAAAATTACCTTGTTTCATACACTTAGTGATAAGAGCAGTGATAGAATTAAAATCTGTAAAAAATCTCCGATGTAAGGAAGCTAACCCATGAATTCTTTGAGCTTCAGTTAACGTTTTCGGCTGAGGCAAATCACGCATAACTAAGTTTTTGGATGGATCAGTGGAAATACCTTGAGCAGAAATGATGAAACCAAAAAAAAAAAAAAAAAAAAAGGACTTGGGATTGCAAGAAAGAACACTTCTTAAGGTTCATATATAGCTTTTTAGCCCGCAAAGTAATGAACACCTTGTAGAGATGATGTAAGTGTTCTTCTTTGGAACGATTATAAATCACGATGTCATCAAAGTAGACCACAAGAAATTTACTTATAAAAGGTTGAAGAACATGGGTCATAACTCTCATGAATGTACTAGGTGCGTTAGACATTCCAAAAGGCATGACTAACCATTTGTACAAACAATCTTGAGTTTTGAAAGCAGTTTTCCACTCATCACCAGGTCAAATGCGAATTTGGTAGTACCCACTTTGGAGATCAATATTAGAAAATCATTTGGACCATGCCAACTCATCTAGCATGTCATCTAGACGAGGGATAGGAAAGCGGTACTTGATGGTGATCTTATTAATGGCATGACTGTCTATACACATGCCCGAAGAATTGTCTTTCTTGGGTGTTAGCAAAACATGTACCGTACAAGAGCTAAGAATATGGCGAACAAAGCCTTTTGTCAATAACCCATGAATCTACCCATTCAACTAGGCTCTTTCTCTAGGATTCATTTGATAATTAGGCCGATTAAGAAATTGAGACCCAGAAATAGGATCAATGGCATGTTGAATATCCCGCCGAGGAGGCAACTCGTCCAGGAGATCATTCGGAGTAATGTCATTGAACTCACTTAACAGGGTTTGGATCTCAGAAGAAAAGGAAGTGGGTGTTTCATGAGAGGAATGAGAGATAGCTTTAGCTACAAGCGCTAAGACAAGTCCCGTGGAACTACTCTCATGCTCAAAAGCTTTGGAGGAGACAATTTGAATACGATGATTAGGTTTGGAGTTACGTTTTAATGAAGTGGAAATTTTGGGTTTTTTTGGTTGGTGTTGATGGTTGATTGTTTTTGGTTGGTTTGATGGGTTCGCCGGTGTTTCTCTTAGATCTGATTAGGGCTTGGCTCGTCACTATTTCATGTAGAATTTTTTTTTGAAATAACTAAGTAATATCTATGAAAGAGACAAGGCTTGATGCACTTTTTGAGTAGCAGCGGATTTTTTTCTTTTCTATTGTTTTTAAACTAACAAGGAGAAGGAACAAACCAATCCAAATAAAGGGAAACTATTGATGGGATAATGGTTAATTGTGTGTTTGGATTTGACGGAAGTGTAAGGAGAAAATTACTATAGAAGTATTTAGGATTTAATTGGAGGTTGGGTTTGGGAGAAGCGTACTGATTACCTTGACCATTATCTATAATACCAAATAGGCCAAAGGATACGGCGTAGCTCTGATACCAAAATTGATGCCGAACAAAAGGATATCTCGCAAGCTCGAACAACTCGCAAGTTGCCATGTTAAGAACTCCTAAGTTCTTAGAAAACTCAAGATGAATTCTTGAAAACAATTTATTCATAAAAGTAGGATGTTCTCTAAAATGGAATAAAAGGGCTATATATAGAGCTATCACAACCCTAATCCTAACTTGATAACCAAGTCAGAAAATAAATAAATAAAAAGATAAATAAATAAATAAATAAATAAATAAATAAATAAATACTACTCTGAACAAGGAAAGAATTGTAATAAAGAAAGAATTCTAAATGCGTCTAGAATAAGTTTTTCCCTTCCATCACGTTCTTTTCCATTTTGGATCATACAATTTCAACGATAAATCAAAACACCTCCTTTATCCTTCTTGAGTACATCTTATTGTTGGTAGTGCTCCCTAACCCCCCCATCCCATATGAGCTAGTTTGATTTTAATTAGTTTCCCTCAATCACAATTTTACCTATCACTAATTTGATAACTGTTCAATTACAACCACATATTTCAATCATTTTTCCATTTCCAACACACACTGATGCCTTTCCTTATTATAATTTCCCCAAAATTGGAGAAATAATGAGAATCAAACAATACTCTCTCCATTTCACAAAATAGTTCGTTAGTTATTTTTATATAGATTAGAAAAATGTGGCTTAATATTGTCAAAATATAATTCTACCGGTATTTTTTCATATATGTCTTTATATCTTATTAATTATTTGAAAATACTTTCAATGCATAAGTAATTGATGCGAAGTAATAATAAGCCAAGGCTAGTTATATTTACACCTCTAGTTTCACTAAACACACCACATTTTTTATTAATGTCAATATCCATAATATCTGTTTCTTATAATATTTAAGCCTCCTAAAGTTTTTGATACATTTTTCTCAAATCTTTGATTAGTTTTCCTCTCATATACTTAATTATCGACTATATTTTAAAAAGATTTGATTTTGTCTTTAAATTATATGAAAATATGTAGTTGTGTATTCATTAGATGTTACATCTTTGTTTATTTAAAACTTTCTAGCAATTTTCGCAATAAAAGTTTTTGAATCAAGATATCACTCGATACAAGATTTCATAATACTAAGATGTTAAAAATAAAAATATGACAAAAAAGAGTTAATGATGTAATTGTAAAGAATTAAAAATATAAAGGATGATGAATATAATCAAAATTTAGTGTGGTTAGTAAAAGATGTAGTGTCAATATAACCATTCACAAGCCAACTGTCCCTGAAAGATAGGCTTGCTTTATTTTTACATAGATTAAGAGTATCTCTAATACATAGTCATAATCATAAAATAATATGACAATTGACAAAAATTGATGATTGGGCACATTTAATGCTTGAAATTGTCATAGAGAATGTCATGAGATGACGTTACCAAGCATTAATTTATCTTATCAATATATTTCTCTCTCTTTTTTTCAAAATCCTTAATAATAACATGCTAAATATATAATATTGACATTGTTGTATTGGAGAATTTTTTTGAATGTAATGTCAATATTCTTTGTCACATATATACATGAGACATTCTACCTTGACTTTGTATTGGAGATGCTCTAATACATAGTCATAGTCATAAAATAATATAATAATTGACAAAAACATAATGATTTGACACATTAAATGCTTGATATTGCCATAGATAATGTCATGAGATGACATTATCCATGACAATGCCAATTATTAATTTATCTAATCAATATATTTCTAATTTGTTTTTTTTCAAAATCTCTAATAATAACTTGTCAAATATATAATGTTGACATCGTTGCAATGGAGAATTTTTAAATGTAATGCTAATATTTTTTGCCACATATACATTTAAGACGTTCCACATTGACTTTGCATTAGCAATGCTCTAAGAAAAGTGTAATTAATATTATTGAGAAAGTGAAGTTTATATACATTTTCTTAATATAACTCTTTATTTTACTAATGATCTCATGTCATTAATTTTATTTTGTTAATAACAATGTACATTAAATAAAGATATATATGATACCTAAGATATCAACTATGTTTTAGAAGGAAAGTGACCTATCTTTAATGGACAGGCAAAAAGGGAATATATACCTATTTTTGTAGGATAGGGAGAGTATGAATTAGGGGTTATATATATGAGAATGAAAAATTAAAAACATGCATTAGAGTTTATGCATACATTTATGCATACATTGACAAAGCCACGTCATGTAACATAAATATCTATTTAAAGTAACTGGCAAATATGAAATTTTTTTATAATAAGAATTAGGAGTAAAATAATTAATTGAACAAATACTTAGGTGTTTTTGATCACTTGAAATAATATAAGTTAGGTGTTTGTGTAGAAACCAAACGTGTGACATAGCTTATATTTTAACTAAGAATTATCAAGTTCCTTATCATTGTTCGAGAGTGATAAATGTAATTTTACACTTAGCCACTGTAAAAATAAAAAAAAAAAGAAAAAATAGAATTTAGCACTATATTTTATCAGATTTCTACTTATCTTTGTCTTAATTTATGTTCAGATCGATTTCCAAGCAATTAGAGAAAAAATGAATGAGAATGACAAGATTTCCTACTTTTTGAAAATGTAAGAGACTACTTTGCAAAATATTCAAAATAGGGAGATTATATTAGATAAAATTGAAAGTTAGGATCAGCTTGAATGTGGCGCAAAGTTAAAGGGTGAAGATGGATGTACTTAAAAGCTGGAGGGCTAAAGTTGTAGGGAAAAAACATCAAGGGTCTTCTAAGCAATTTTAGTTTAAAAGTAAACGCTAAAAAGACTAAGATTAATTTCGTTTTTGCCCTAGTGAGCTAACAAAATGGATAGATTTCGGCATGATTGGTGTAAATAATAACGCAGCCTAAAGAATAAAGAAATGAGTCGTAACATGCAAATGAGTCAGAGAAAGGCGCATCTGTAAAGAAAAATCATAATATTGATTTATTAAATGATAATAAGTAATATATATCACTCCATGTCTAATAAAATTACTATAATTTTATTAGATGGGATGTTGTATTTCTGTGCCGTGTGTTTGTTATGTTCTTGTAAAAAAAAAATGATAACAAGTAATAATCACTTTAAAAAAAATGATAGTAAGTAATCCCTTTGAAAAAAAATGAAATGATGGCAAGTAAAAAATAAATAAATAAAGCTAAAATACATATGGTATGTTGGCATGATCATAGTTAGCTTCATACATCTTCGACTAAAAGTTTGATTCCCCTTCCCCAAAATCCTTTATAGGATAAAAATAAATAACTAAATAACTCAGCTATTTATATTTGTTAGTATTGGCAATTAGATTATTATGAATTTGAATTTTGCAATGCTAACGAGGAGTAAGATTGGAATGGGACTAAAGCGTAGCTTTTGAAAGCTTTTAGGACCAAAAGAGAACTTTTGGTAAGTACAGGGAACAAATGACAACTTGTTGAATGTTCAAGGATTAGATAATCCCCGAAAGTTTAGAGACCATTTACTACTCTAAATGTTCATTAATAACCAAAATACAACTCTCTAATAGTTGAGGGACTAAGTTGCAACTTTTGGAAAACTTAAGGATCAAATTTTATCTTTCTAAATTCTTAGGACCAAATAGAAGATTTCTCTATGTTTATATACGGAGGATTGATAAAGTTTCAAGGACCGTAATGCAAATTTTGAATTATTATTATGAATTTTATTTTTTTTAAAAATGAGACTTTTTGGTTTTGCATGGTGACAATTGTGCAAATTGACATTTGACTCTTTAAAATACAATTATTGCATGTACCCCATTGCAGAGGCCCCTTGTACTGACAACCAACCATCATTTATTCTTTATTGACAGCATAACGCATCAAATTGTTTACAATGAAGGTCGAAGGTGAGCACTCCCAATAATGATTTATACTTAGTTAACAAATGTGCAACTAAAATAGCTTCAGCCTTCCAGTGTGCTCGAGTTTTACTGCCTAGACTAAAAGGTATCTTTAAGGTTTGGTCAACACATAATGGCGAATGACAAAGCATATTGATCAACAAAAGTATAAGATATTACTAGTTATATACCCGTGCGTTGCACATAATAGAATAATTAATAAAAAATGTGTAGTAATTTGAAAAACTGAATAACATAATTTTATTGCTTATTACTCACTCATATATATATATGTATTACTAATATACATAAATAAAATCAAATTGAAATATACAATATTTTCACTTAGTACAAAACTAATTAAATTGTTATTCATAAAACAATACTATTAAGCAATAAAAATGAGAATGAAGAATTTTTATAAAATTAATTTCATAGTCGGTATGGAAACTAAGAAACTATGAAAAAGATATGATCATATGAAATTTATACAACTCTAAAATTAGCTTACACTCACATCCTTATTTAATAGGGTGTAGATGATATTCATTTACCAGAATAAATTATTTTTCTCATTCATTCTCCACCATATATTCTTGGAAAAATTATTTTTTGTATTTCCTCATCACCATTATTCACTAAATCTATTCTAAAAACTTTAAAGTACACAGTCGCCTATTACGAAGACTCTAATTACATAAGACCCAAGTGAACCAATATTATAACAAAGGATAAATTCTATATAATTTACCATTTACCCTTAAAATTAATTTTTAACCAATTTCCATTCTAAAAAGAATTAAAAGAATTTTTTATTTTTATTCTAAATCATTATTATCAAGTATTGTTACTATCATATCTCCTCAACTTAAATTTTCACCAATAAATAGGTTTTTTGAGAAAAATAAATAATAAATTAGATAGCGTACTAAATATATAGCACTAGGTTTTATGATGTGCAGTTTATCATATTGAATTAAAGTAAAAATTTTGAAACTAATTTAATTTTACTATATTATTATATCCCTAATCTCACGAGTATGCACTTAATCGAAATAAGAAAATGTCTTAATAACCCAATACTTGAAATTTGTCTATCAACTGAGAGTACTGAGGAAATATTAAATCTTTGAAGATATATAGCCTAAAAACTAATAGAATATGTATAACAAATAGTATAATATATATAAAATAAAAAATATAAATGTTTTTATGTTATTATAAAATAATAACAAAATAGAACTAATAAATAATTATTATTTTTTTCTGAAGAGAACTGATAATCATTATTATTGTTAATATTATAAAATAAAAAAATAAAAGAAGCATATAAAAGTAGGATAGTGGTTTTGGTGAGAAAACTTACATATGACCACTATCCTACTTTAATATATACTAGATTTTCACCCGTGCGTTGCACGGTTAGACATCTTATCAAAGTATCTACTTAACTATCAATATTTAGTTTTAATAAATTATGATAAATAATAAGTAAAAATAAATTTTCGTTTCTATTGGCATCTTCTTACAATAAATATAATGTACAGTAAATTGAAAGCAATTAACCCAATCTAGTTTTTCACCCGTGTGATGCACGGGAAGAATAATTTAAAATAATTTAACTTATTATAAAGATTTGAGAAATTAGATTCTCACATGTGCTAAAAAAATTAAAAACTTGATATCGTATAAGGAGAAGACTACATAGAGGGGTAGTTATTTTCTTTTTAATTTTATTTTTTTAATTCTTAATTATTAATAGTTATTTTTTTCCAAGAATAGTTATATTTTATTTTAATTTTTGTTGTATGATATAAGTATTCAATTCATAAAAAACATCAATTAAATTAACTTTATTTGTGTGCGTCAAGACTCATGTGATAT
>CAVNYN010291187.1:46005-58263 GCA_963692815.1 Nyctanthes arbor-tristis | reverse complement strand
CCCATTTCTGCCGGCCGCCATTTTCGGTTTCTAGCAGCAAAGTGCTGCCGGAAATGGCGGCCGGCAGAAATGGGGGGTGAATCCCCCCCATTTTACTGCCATTTCTAGCAAAAAAATGCTGCCGGTAATGATAGCCAAATGGCTGCCATTTCCGGCAGAAATGGGGGATCCCCCTGGCTATCATTTCCGACAGAAATTGGGGGGATTCCCCCCCCCCCCATTTTGCTGCCATTACGGAAATGGCAGCCATTCCGGCAGAAATGGGAGGTGAATCCCCCCCTATTTTGCTGCCGGAAATGGCAGCCAAATGGCTGCCATTTCTGGCAGAAATGGGGGAGGGGGTGAATTCCCCCCATTTTGTTGCCAGAAATGGCAGCAAAATTGGGGGGAGATTCACTCCCCCTTTTTGGCCGCCGGAATGAACCATTCCGGTCGCCGGCAGTACTGCCGGCGGCAAGTGAGGGGTGGGGTGGGTGGGGTGGGGTTTTTTTAGTTTTTTATTATTTTTAAACATTTTTAAAAAAAGTTTAAAATGTTTATAGGGGGTATAATCGTCTTTTTTTATAAAAATTTGGTGGAATAGTGGCAATAGAGACGTTTTGTGTGCAGTTTTAAAAAGTTGGGGGTTGTTGTGTGTCTTAAAAAATGTTGGGGACGAAATCGGTTCTTAACATAAAGGTTGTGGACGATTTGCGAAATTAACCCTTCAAGAAATTAGTCTTTTATTTGCGTTGATACTAAAATTGATTCTATAGGCTGGGATTTGATATATATTGATAAAAAAAAGTAATATTGATAAACTTTACCATGTAGGGAATATATGATTGCAAATTTGCAATATAAGTGGCATTTTAAGATATTTATTTTTCAAACTTTGGTCCTCTATGTGGCATTCTTGATATTGTTGTTATATCGGTTAATCTATGCAGTTTAAGGTTTTGGTTACACTTATTTGTCTAATTGTTATACTCGAACTTCTGTATTATTTCAATAAAATTTTGACTAGTCCCCCAACAAAAATTTTCTGGCTATGTCCCTAAATGGTGCCATACCTCCCATATTTATGTGACGTGCATTAGACATACCACATAATTGTGATTTATCATTCAACGTGTCACATGCACACCAAAATTTTTAATGTACAAATAGATTTTTCCCAACATTAGCTCATTTTAAGTCCAACAATCTTCACAAATCATCTTATTTCGTCCTAGAGTATTTCATGGTACAGCGTGTAAAGAACAAAATCGTACCAGCTGAAAATATTTATCTCTGGATTCACACATTTTTTTTATGATACTTGTTTTGAACTTTGAAGGATACATTTTCTTATGATACTTCCCACTAACTTCGGAGGAAAAAGAAGACCAAGAAGACAAAAAAAGGCCAGGCTCGAATTTGCTTGCAAATGGCACACGTTCCTAATTTCTATGCTAACAAACAAACAAGAAAGAATCCTGCTGACTTCTGCTTCGCCTTGATTGTTGTTATTTCAACAAAAAAATAATCGCTCGCCCGGAGCCGGAGAAAATCAAACACCCAAAACCTTGAGCAAACCTTCAAACGAAACACCATCGTTTTCCCCACCACCAGCCAATCGGATCATGGCCTCCACATCCTCATCGCTCGCTTCGAAACCTGCCCATTGAAGATAACTCTTCAAATCCTCACGCCCAACTTTTCCATCTCCATCTTTGTCCATTACACGAAACGCATCCTCCATTACTCCCCATCTTCCTTTCGTCCCATTTCTTCTCCCGTTCAGAACCTTCTCGAACTCCTCGTACTCCACGTACCCATCCTTGTTGAAATCCGCCACTGTAATCATAGAATTTATGGTGTCCTCTTCCGAATCCGAGAGGCCCGAGAACTCTCTGTAGAACGCACGGAGATCTTGTTGGCTAATCTTCCCATCGCTGTCCGCGTCGAGAACTTCGAATGCCGAACGCAGATTGGGTCTTCCGGCTGCTTCGCTGCTGCACATGGTGGATCCCGTCGGACACATTTTTTTTGCCCCGAGAAGACTGCCGAGAAATTCTATGGGTTTTGAATTTGAAGGGATATGTGGGAAGTTTGAGAGAAAATTGGAGCCGGAGAGATGTATTTATTTATAGGGCAACAAAAGGCGTGCGGAGCAAGTTCATTTTCTTCAATTTGATTTATTTTATTTTTTTCTATTTTTATTTTAATTTTTGGGGGTAGATTCGCACAATTTATAGGAAGTATCGGCGTGCAACGTATGGGATGACGCCATGTAGGAATCAATCAGAGTCAGGGGTGGAGTCTGTCGACGAGTTGACGCCATTTGGCTCTTGGTGGCAATCCTGAAATATTACATTTGAGTCCTAAAAGTTTGCAAAATAGAACAAGCGAGTCCATGTCTTAGCAAATTTTACAGCAAGGAAATTTAAAAATAGAGCAAGCAGAAATGAGCCGCGATGATTTATAGAGTTCATATGTGAATTTGAAAAAAGTTCTTGTATTCATTCCGCCTCATTGGTAAAATTAAGAACCAATACGTAGATTTATGAGGTTTCAATTTATTATTAAATTAGAGTCTTTTAAACACATAACATTATAAATTCTTAGTTAGCCATTTCGATATTTGTGTATTCAACTAGAACTCTTAAAGACTGTTTAAGACTTTAAAAGTTCCTATGTATTCAACGTGGACTTTTTAAAAGACTTTAAAAGTCTATGTGCGCAATTGAGATTTTAAAAAAATTTTTAAAAGTCTCTAGAGTGTTAAAAATTTGGTCGTGAATTTGATATGTTCAGCTAGTTACAAATTTGAAATACTACTTGTCTACAGTCTACTAGCGGTCAACTAAGTAACACCTCATGCAGGTAGAGAATACATCATTTCATAGCTTTCAATTTTTTTCCCAATTAAAATCAGTCCCATACAAGACCTAAATATCATATGGCAATCAATTGAAATATAGAGGGTTCTATCTTTTTCAAAAATGAAACATATTGTTGGCCATGCATTCTTTATAGCATAAAGCAATAAAAACAAGATTTTTGCAGTCACTATCACTCTCCAGAACTTGTGATTCAAAATAAACTTGCAACTAATAATTTTAATTTATCTTTCTTTCCATTTTAGTTATATGTAAAATTATAATTAAAAACCTAGAATAAGAATCAAACACCCCTTTAATTATTCGATTCGAATATCCTATTACTTATTTGAAATATGTGGCTCGTTTGTCTTAGACCAAGGGTGTAACTATCCATCCCAATTTTGGAAACGTGATAGAGCTGTATGATTCTTTTTGAATTATTATTAGACATAGAAGACGCCATTTATGACACTACAAGGTTTATGAATACCAGTCCAGTGCACATAAATTAAGTGTCAGCCCTAGTGCTAGTTAGTCCACTATTCTATTTCCGTCCATCTTAAAAAGATAGTCCATTTACTATATTGAGCTTGTAAGTAATGTTTCATTTCCATATATGTCACTAATTAATTATTATTATTATTTAACTACTTATACATTGATAATATTTTTAATAATTAATTAGACATAAGGATATATGTGGAAAAATAAAGTAAAATTTAAAATTAATTTTCGTTTCTTAATTTAAGTGAAAATAATTACTGAACTATCTTTATCAGACGGAGAATATACTTGTTTTTGAGCATTCAAGTGGGCATTTCAAAAGACATTAAGTGAGAACCCAGTCTTTATTACTCCCTCCATCATGTAGAAATACTTCCCTTTTCTCTTTTTATCTGTCTCAAATTATATTCTCCTTTTATTAGTTAATTTTTTAGTTTTTTAATATACCCTCTTTTATGGTGTGTAGTAATAATCAACAACAAAGAAAACTAAAGTGAAGTACTCCCTCCGTCTCAAAAATATATTTCTCATTTCATTTTTTATTTGTCACAAACTATATTCCCCTTTCTTAAGTTAATTTTTTAATTTTCTAATATACCTTCATTTATTGTACATATTAATCAATAATAAAGAATAATTAAAATGAAACATTAAATATATCGAGGGTATATTTGAAAATATATTATTAAATTGTACATTTCCAACAACATTAAATGATATTTTCTTAACTTATGAGAAAAATGAAATGGGGGGGGATATATTTTTAGGACAGGTTGAGTATTAAATAAATCAAATGATATATATTAGGAAATATACTGTTAAATTATATATTTCCAAAAATGTTGATGACTTTATTTTTTTAATTTATATGAAAAATGAAATGAGAATATTTTTATGAGACGGAGAAAGTATTTTTTTCATAGTGTAGTAATGAAGCAACAAGATGGGTTAGCCGCACAAAATTCACAAAGGAGATGAATAATTTAATGGCAGAGGCGGATTTAATCGGGGGCTAAGCTGGGCTGCAATCCAAGTAACTCTTGGCCAGGATGCTATTTGATTCCCTTTATTAAAAAATAATAATAGTACTGCCGGTGTAAACTTTATGTAGTCTATGTTGTGAAACCCATCACAGGAAAAATGTTATCAGCAATTCAGTAATTGTAATTTGTCAATCATAATCCAGCCCAAAGAATAAGTCCATATTGCATGATTTTGGTGCAGTGAACTTGTTGAGAAAATAGATTTAGATTCTCTTATAGATGAATTTTTCATTACAAAACCACACCAGGAACAACCTCAAATTAAATTAAAAAAAAAAAAAAAAGAACTTTGCTTTGTATGAATTTGTTATGTTGACTTTATGAATTTACAACATATGCAACCTAAAATCTTAGATCCGCCATTGTTGAATGGTGATCGTGGAAATCCCAAATGAATCTTATCCTTTTGGGGTGGACAACAATAAGAGTTGGCCACCAACATTAAACATGGCTGATTCTTGGCAAGTTCCCATTGGTACTTCATCAGCGGGTCTGGTAAGGACATTGGCACACCACGCGCTCACATGCGGCTGAGGACTGAAAAATAAGATGGTTTTAGACAGTAGCGAATTGGATTCCATTTCGTGAATTTCTTGGAAAGTGGGAAAGATATATCGTTTTATGTATCCATAAAGCTAGTTATGGCAGAATCTAACCAATTCGAGTGGACGGGATCGTGTTGGTTTTGGAGCAACAATCCTCTACATCGAAGACCCTGATGCCTAGAATTTTGAAGTGGAAACTAGCTAGTGGTTCCTGCTGGCCGGTCCTTATTTCATACTATTACTTTCTACTATATTTTCAAATTTAAATTTAGTCAAACAAATCACATCTACACGTATGTATGATAGATTCATCTATATTACACAAATCTCCATTATCCAATCCCACTTATTTTCTCTCTTACTTTACATAAAAATACACTTTTTGAGAATGCAAATACGCACAACTATTGTAACGGCGTTTAGTTCTCTTTTTGACTTTGAAAATTGTTTGGGAATAGGGTTGATGTTGAAACAATTATATATTAAGCTCGGGACGTTAGATATTTTAGGATCATGAAGTTATTGATGTTATGGAGCTATCTGGCTGCAAAACAAGTTGGGGCTGGACAACATTGACATAAGGGAGCAAAACAAAGTCTTACAAATTATAGGGGCTTGCTTCTTTGTATTTGAATATTTCCCTAGCAACTTCCCCTTACCAACAAGCGTATAGAGAGGAGTATGCAAGCCGGTGCACATCATTATCAAGAGATACTAATTACGTTCCCAGATCAGAAATTTTGACATTAACAAACTCTTTGATTGATACATAAAAAGATCATATCTTTGCCATTTTTCAAGAAATTCCAAGTATCGATTCCAATTTCTCACTTTTAAACCATGTTTTTATTTGGATGCTCAGCCGTATGTGAGTGCATGGTGTGCCGATATTCCAATGAGACCTGCTTCGTAGAAGGTTGTTGGAATGATCAAGCACTTGTGGGAACTTGTTAGGAATTACAACATGTGGTTAGATCTGACTTGCTTATGATTATGGTTAGCTCTATATTATGGAGGGCTACATAGAAAAACTGTAGCCATGTGTTTTCGTTTTGAGCTTTGATCTTATGTACTTTCTCTTCAGTAGCCTCGATTTAACACCATATATATAGTATCATATGATATCATACAGTAATATGGTGTATATTGTGACACAACATATGGTATTATACATTTGGCGTTAGATCATTTTCGCTATTCTCGGTGAATGAGTAAGAACACAGGGAAAAGAATAATTTGGGCCGTTGGGTCATAAAAATGAGCCAAGCTTCGGACTTCAACTCCATGTTTCGCCCAATACATGGGTCCAGCCCATTTGATCTGGAAAGTACTTAAACAGCCTACGTTGCCTTTTGGCAACCCAGATCCACAAAGCCATGATTCTGGAACTTTCAATAGATTTCTCCAAAGCAGACACAGAGTTGAATGGCAATTTATAGGAGAAGTTGCGTATTAATTTTTGTCCAGTCTCGTTCCCCCACCTTATGTCTAGATGATTATCTCATAAGATGCACACATAGTGAGATATTATTAAATAAATTATATGGGTTTTCCCACATTGGAATAACGTAAGTTGTCTAATAATCTCACGTCACATGTTCATCTAACAGGGTAATCCCATCAGACGTATAGCGGGAGATTATTTTGTATTTCGTCTTTTTAAAATCTGAGATTTTCTTAAAGAGAAATGAGAAGATATATCCTACCATAAGTGTCATGATTATTCACTTAATTAGACTCTTTATATTTGCTTTTCAATTCGTTTCTTGTTGAACTCGGTTCTCCTGGTGTGTCATTTACGATGAGACAAGCTAGTGACTTACAGATGTCATACATTTGATGTCATTATGGTACTAGACAATTACACCATGTGAAACAAACCAACAGTGGTTTCTTGGTTTCTTTCATATCTAGATCAACATTATGAGACAACCCATTGAAAATTTCACGTCTACTATCTCATTGAGGAAATGTGGGCTACTTTGTACTTCCATGTTCCGATCTCAAAAACATTTACTTTGATTACTAATTGGTACTGACTATAATTGATTGTCAAACGAACTCTAAAGTGATATTTCATTAGAATGTCCCTCCTAAAGAACATACTATTAGATTGTATTGTCCATCCTCTTCCGGGTGGATTGCTCATTGCCATGGTCCTATTATCTGCTGCCTTATGCTCGATCATAGGCCTATTAGCAAAATATTTCTATTTCTAAATAAAAGTAGAATTTATGAAAATTAATAGTGGAAATTTGTATGTATACATGAGTCCTATAACATATGTGGATGCATTTTCGTTGGACAATAGTTTGCTAAAGCAACTGTGGTAGCACCAATGGAAATATGCTGATTTTGACCACAGGGTGCGGTACAGGCACTATTGAATTTGGATGGTAGTGGCAGTGTATGGGTTTGGAATTTTATGTGGTATTTTAACAGCATTATTATATTCTGAATCACACTAACTAGTTAACAATTATTGGATGTGCAGAACGTGTAAAGCGTGTAAAAACATCAAGATTGAACTGGAATTTAAGCGTTTCAGCGCATATCAATACGTGATAAAACACAATATTTGCCTAAATGTAGAGTTCAAACTTTGAGTATAAGCGCCTTTAAGCATCACTTCAATAAGCTTTTTAGAATGGTCGAATGTGGGGGTCAAGGCGACAGACTTGCACAGATTGGTAAATTCAATCTGTACAATGAACTTAAAATAAAAGTTACATTAATGTAGAAAATAAAGATGGGTTGAAGTACCTTAAAAATAGTTTTTGTCTTAGGGTTATATATGAAAATTACTAACATCACAATTCACAGATGCAAAGAAAATGGGCCTAAAACATGGCCCATTGGAAAATGCCCATTGTTTGATAACAGACATGACACTATAGATTGTATGTTTGTATTTCTTGATGTGTTGAAGTAGACTTGCTCATTGATCTTTTGGAGGGAACTACGAATCCTCAATTTTCAGCTTCAAAATATTAATAGTATAGAATGGCTATAAATAAATGACAATAGAGATGTGTGTACGTAGTGCATGTAAGCATCATAAAACATGTGAATGATGGATCTCCTATTATTTTAAATTGTAATTAGACTGAATTTTCAGTCTTGTCATTTTTTATTTAATTAGGATGGCGAGTATGCATGGTGTCATTTATCTGATATCGTGTTTTTAAATCATAGTTAATTTAAAAATTGAAATTAAAATATTTTTTTAATGGGAAAATTAACTTATTTAATGGAAGCATTGTAGTAAACATTATTATTATTTAAAAAAAGAACAATTTGTCTTGCTTCTAACTTTTACTTTTTCTCTGTCATACTCTAGAAAGCAAATCCCACTAATTTAGGTAATTTTTTACAAAAAAGCAAAAATTCACAATCTTATCCTTAAATTATTTTTCCCTAAGTACACAATGCACGATGTAAGATTGTAAATATACCTCATTTTATAAAAGATTATCTAAATGATAACCTATAAATAGTATTTTCTCTGGAAATAACTTTCAAAGGCAGGGCGCACTATCCTTGTTAAATCCATGGTGCAATCAGTGCCGACCTATTGCATGTCGATCTTCCTATTTCCATCTACGTTGTGTGAAGAACTACAAGTGCTGATGAATACTTACTGGTGGGGGAAGAAGACTGATCGGAGTAAAGGGCTTAACTGGCTAAAATGAGACAAACTCTGCGAGAGACAAGAATATGGGGGTATGGGTTTTCGTTAGTTTCACGTGTTCAATAAGGCGCTGTTGGCCAAACAAGGTTGGAGGCTAATTAACTACTCAGATTCTCTTGTCACTCAAGTGCTTAAGGCCAGGTATTTTCCTCGAGGAGATTTTCTCTCTTCTAGTCTGGGTTTTTGGCCCAGCTATACTTGGCGTAGTCTGTGGGCCTCTAGAGAGCTATTGTTGAAAGGGTGTAGATGGAGAGTGGGAACGGGGCACAATATCAATGTGTGGTCTGATCTGTGGATAATGGGGAACTCTTCTTTTATGGAAGAGTCTTTTGTTGATCCGGAGGTGTATGATTTGAAGGTAAGTGATGTTATCATACATGAAACGAAGGAGTGGGATATGTCTTTTATTAAAGCTATTATGTCATCACATGATGCCGAGGAGATCAACCGAATCCCTCTTGCTAACAATTAGGATAAGTTGATATGGCACTTTAGTAAGAGTGGTGAATATCTTGTTAAGTCAGGTTACTGAATTGCATTGGAGGCCAGAAATGGAGAGGAGAATCTACGTATTCAGGGACCTTGGGGCTGATTTGGAAGCTAAATATCCCACCTAAGATCAAATTGTTTGTATGGCAGGCGTGTAGAGAGTGTTTACCGGCTAGAGAAAGGTTGTTTCACTGCGGAATGCAAGTGCAAACTGAATGTGTTCTCTGTGCGGCTGATTTGGAGACAATTTTGTACAGCCTTGTTGAATGTCCAGTCACTAGATCATGTTGGGAGTGGGCTGGTATAGAGTGTCTTCGAGGGGGAGCACATATCTTTAGAGAATGGTATTTCAATCTTCTTGAATTCGTTGAAAGGGAAAAACTTGAAGTGATTAGTACAGTTGCCTGGTCGATCTGGAAGCATCGAAATAACAAATTGTGGCGTGACCAACATGACTCTTCTTTTACTATTGTTTCAAAGGGATTAAACTACCTACATGAATGGAAGGCAGCAAAAGGAAATGAGGAAAGTATCAAGCAGAGGCAGGTGCTCGAATGGAGATGGGGCAAACCCTAGGAAGGGTGGTTGAAGTGTAATATTGACAATGAGGGAAGGGTTGGTTTTGGCTGGATTGTGAGGGACCATGACGGGGGCGGTAAAGATGTGTAGAACCCATCTCCAGAAGGTACATCTTCAAGTCAAGGAGGCAGAGGGCATGGGTCTTCGGGACATACTAAATTGGATGCTATCATGCGGCTATACTAATGTGATAGTAGAGATAGCTCCAAGGTGGTGGTTGATGCTTTAGACAAAGATGAAGACCAGACAGAATTTGGACTGCTTATTAAGGATTGCAAGGTGATTTTACAAGATCACAGCTACTTTGTAGTGCAATATGTTAGTCGGAGAGCAAACAAGGCAGCCCATACTCTTGCCCGTCGCGCTAGAGAGTTTAGTAATCCTTGTATCTTTAATCATTCCCTAGATTGGCTTAACATGATTACTTATTTTGATGTAAACCACGATGTTCGTGTCAATGATAATTAAGCCTTTGTTTTCAAAAAAAAAAAAAAACTCCAACAAGGTCAAGGACGGGAAAGGCTGTGCGGCCCCATCCCACGTTCATAAGGGTAGAAGGGTTTTCTAAATATTATTATTTGATTAAATAGGGCCAGAAGAAATAACAAAATCAATTTATTAAATACATGTCCCTTCCCATTTATGGGCATTCGACATTTTACCTGGAGAAGTTGCTGTCAACCACAAACTACACCAGTTTTCCGTAGCTGAAATATTTGTGGCCTGTGATGACGCTCTTCCGATCTCCGCAGTTCAAATCAGATAAAACAAATCAAGAAAACCAAATAAAAGATTTGTTACATTTTTATATGTTTGGAAATTAGTATTTTAATATTATTTGTTGACCTCTGAATCTTGTTTTATGTGGTAGAAATTGTTTTAATTAGCTGGTTAACATTAGATTTCTCTAGAGTTAATTATTAATTAATCAACAAAACAAGACCCAACTACCATAATAATTAAAAAATACAATTTAGATGTGGTTCAAATTATATTGCAATAGTTAGGTTTGTATACTTAAGTTTCTGTATAGGAGACTAGATTCAAACCACACCCTCTCCCCTAAACCCCCCTCCAACAATGACGATTGTATATAAAAAAAAAAAAAAAAGAATAAAGAAAGAAAGAAAGAAAAGAAAATTGATTAGTAGTTGTTCTTTCCTGAAAGGAATTGTGTAGGTTGGCAAAATCCAATGAATCCAACACCTTTTGAGGTGTTTTTTGTATATATATATATATATATATATATATGTGGAAATGCCTCCCGCTATAACCTAATTGAGTATATGCCGGCTTCGCCATTTTATGTATATAAGTATATTCTACGAGATTCCAAGTGAGTTAGGGCTTTAGTGCCTTTATTTTTTTTTTTAAGTTTTATATTTATTTTCAGTTTGTATGAGCATAATTAATTTAACAAATTTATATTTTCAAAAAACACAGAACGTGTCGAAGAACAAGTTTTCATTATTTCAAAACTTGGAAACCAAAAAAAATCTAAAAAAGAGTAAAGAAAACATGTTCTTTAGTTTCTAATGTTTGCAGACTTCCAAGAACAAGAGTTGAAATTTAAGAGGTATTTACACGTCTAATTATAGTTTTTTCTAGTCAGATCATATGTAATCTTGAAACATGGTAAGTGTCAGTTGAAAATGTTATAATTAGTTATGACATTCTACTTTTGTTTATCAAACAACATGATAAACATATCCTTAAGACTTTAATATAATGTTATGTTATATATGACCATTAAATGTTTCATCACTTTGCATTAAAGGCGTAGGAGTTTAGTTTGAGTCCTTGATGATATGTCTAATTGTATTGCTGTGACGGATTGGTAAAGTTTTGATAAATCTTTTTGATCTTATGAATAGGAAATCAAAATGATTGCAACGTAAGCTATACGAAGTTTAGGTCTACAAATAATTTATCATCACGTGAGACCACAACATGACATCATCATAAATTAAAGATTGAGTAATTATAATAGGGACCATGGAAATTAAACTTATTGACCAAATATGTGGTTTAAGATATACGGCAACATATAATTTCCTAGTGATCTAGTACCTGGACATGACTATGCACCATATAAACAAAGCCAAGTGTCCAAGAATGTCCTAGAAAGAACAACTCTTCATTACCAACAAAACAATGAAATTTTTATTTAAAAGTTAAAATATTTATTATGAAAATAAAAATGCCACCAAACGTATTCGAGAATAATAAATAGTTGGTCTACAAAAATTCATTGGTGAATCTTGCTCTTGAATTTTGAAAAATCGAACTCTCTCAAGAATATGGCAGCAGTGGTTAGTTACAAAATTCGGAGAGAACAGGTAAGTAATTTATCGATAATTAGTAATATTATTTAACATGATTAGTGAGTATTGATAACACATGTTATGTGGCATTGTTGCGTGGCATGACTAGTGATAATGTGTTATGTGGCATAGTAGTGGACGTGATGTGACAAATAAATTGTAGGGGGACAGGATGGAGAGGAATAGAAAATGTGGTTTCTTAAGTGTCATGCTATCCACTTCACTTGGATGGGGGGG
>CAVNYN010291187.1:20665-45985 GCA_963692815.1 Nyctanthes arbor-tristis | reverse complement strand
AATAGGGACGACTTTGTCGTCCCTATTGCCTACGTGTTCTATAGCCGCGACGCGGTCGCGCCAATTTCTCAAATGCAGCGGTCCAGTAGAGACGACATATGAGCAACGACTTTGTCGCGTCAATAAGGTTTCTGAAGCGATTTCGGCTCCTATAGCAGCGATTTTAGCCGCCCCAATATGCCCTATTTCTTGTAGTGAACATATAATTTCCTAGTGATCTAGTACCTGGACATGACTATGCACCATATAAACAAAGCCAAGTGTCCAAGAATGTCCTAGAAAGAACAACTCTTCATTACCAACAAAACAATGAAATTTTTATTTAAAAGTTAAAATATTTATTATGAAAATAAAAATGCCACCAAACGTATTCGAGAATAATAAATAGTTGGTCTACAAAAATTCATTGGTGAATCTTGCTCTTGAATTTTGAAAAATCGAACTCTCTCAAGAATATGGCAGCAGTGGTTAGTTACAAAATTCGGAGAGAACAGGTAAGTAATTTATCGATAATTAGTAATATTATTTAACATGATTAGTGAGTATTGATAACACATGTTATGTGGCATTGTTGCGTGGCATGACTAGTGATAATGTGTTATGTGGCATAGTAGTGGACGTGATGTGACAAATAAATTGTAGGGGGACAGGATGGAGAGGAATAGAAAATGTGGTTTCTTAAGTGTCATGCTATCCACTTCACTTGGATGGGGGGGGTGTCATGCCAACAATTTGCATAATGTGACAAACTTTTCACTTAATAATATAGGCGGCACTCCAAAAAAGTGTCATAGTTCTTCCATTGATATGCAATAAAATGAATACTTCGTTTGACAGTAAAAGTCAATTCAATAACTATTTACGTAAGAGAAAATAAAAATAAATGTGAATGCCTTTCAAAAAAATAAATAAATTTCAACAAATAAGTGGAGCATATGTTGTCTTTTAAGGGGATGTTGTCTTCAATGCGTAGTTAAGGTCATGGAGTGGTATTAATGAAAGAGATAAAGAAGAGATATTATTTTAATTGGAGATGAATGAAGGAAGTGTGGGAAAAAGGAGATGAGGAAGTGAAAAAGAGGAGAGAATTAAATAAAAATTTAAAATAATGATAAAATAGTAGTGTAGAATATTGTGGAGACGGAAGCGTGTTTTTAGACTTTACATGTGACCCGAGATAGGAAAAGTGAGAAAAAAGTGGTTTAAATAAGTGAAAAGTGATTGAAAGAGAAAAATTAAAAGAAAATAGTAAACACACATGACCCATTTAATTTTTTGTGTGTCTCTCTAATCAATGGACCATGGACCTTGACCATTGCATTGAAGATACTTCCCATCTTAATGTCTGGTTTTGTTTAATAATAATAATAATAATAATAATAAAAATGGCAGTGGAATCCCAACCTCCTAAATAGAGATTAAGGTGGAGGTCTAAGATGTACACTGATGCCTTAATAGTGTTTTCTTAATAAAAGAATTGGAGTTTACATTTCATTGGGTAATAAATATTTGAAATAGTAGAAACTATATAGAATATGGACACTCTAAAAATTTGCACGGGAGAATTTGAGAAAATTTTACTTCGTAGAACTTTTATCTTGAAATTTTTTAATTGAAATTTTTTAGGCAATTGGACGGAGGATATGTTTAGAAGCATGAAGCAAACAAACACACAAAAATAAAAAGAAAAAAGAACCGGCCAAGCAATGAACAGTAAGAACAAAGGGTGAAGTGTCCTATTTTAAATTGTATGCTTTTTTAAAGAGATTTTAAATAGTGTTTTTAAGCATTATTATACGACTCTTTTAATCTTGAATGTCAATACTTGATCTAATTCTTTATTTAGTGTTTACGTATCATACATCACATTGTCCACGATTTCTAGCCAAAGAAACTAATTTAATGATCATATAGTATGTTTCAAATATCAAATAGTATTGTAATATAATATGTGTCACTTTTAAAAACCTCTTAAAGTTTTGTAACAAAATCTCATATCTTATGTGACGTGTCTAAATACATGACATGTGTATTTGAAATATACGTGGTGCATATAAAATACATATGGCGTGTATTCAACTCCACATAGGGACTTTCAAGATGCTTTTGAAAATTTTCCATCTATATTATATACATGCAGTCCTCAAATTTACAAGAATTTAAAGAAAATAACTTTGAAATGTCGGTCACTAACTCTCTCGTTAAATCCCTTCACAGAATATTATAAGACTAATGTCATTAAGATTTGAAACATCAAATGATCAATCACGCTTATGCCCGTAACTGATTATAATCAGCCTCGATTTGTATTTTTGAATTTCAGATATATGACATTTATTGGTTGGTTAATTTTTTTTTTTAAATATAAAAAAGTGAAAGAACTTGAACTGATTTGGTCGTGGGTTGTCAACGAACATAGTTGACACGTGTTTTACACAAGCATTATGAATTTCGATTATAAATGTTGCGAACGGGACCTGTTTATCGCATCTTAGCGAGAGCAGGTAATAACCGTAGTTTGGCAGTCAAACCGACCATTGCTTTAAAGTGAATCAAACGGTGATGCCAAACGGTACCAACCGCCTAATCTTGAACCAGCCAATCAGAATGTTCCACACACTGTATTTTTCACTAAAATGTGGGTCCCATCTAAATTATCTTCTTAACGATTTTAACTGCCTTTTGACTCTGGGACCCACCACGCATCTCCCCCCCCCCCCCACAGATCCTAGTAACACTTCCTGGTAACATTTCACGAATTTCCTTACAAAAACGCATGCGCCAATCTCTTCCCCTCCGTTGCTAAAGGCATTGGATTGTTAAAGCACCAAACTTTTGATATCGTCAAGAGTAATGTAGTATAATATCAGTATATCACTGTACTCTACTTCAATTACATCAAAAGTTGAGGTTTCAAATATATATTATATCAACATTGATATTTTACTACATCATTTGTTTGGTACTGCAATGACATCATATATCTAATGCTTAAATATTTTCAGACATGTTATTTCAAAATAAAATTTCAAGCTAATTGCATTCACATATTATGGGAAATGCGATTGTACTGAATAATCTCTATCACTTTTTCCCAAAACTTCTATTTCAGTTTCAAATTAAAAATAGCTAGCTGCCATGATTTCCACACCCCCACTCCCCACCAAAAAAAAAAAAAAAAGAAGAAAAATAATTTGCCAACATGTGCTTAAAGAACTTAAGGTGTGTCGAATTTAAGTTTTGTGCTTAAGCGTGTTTAAGTATAGCAATACACAATCAATGCATGATAAGATACGAGACAATTTTAGAACATATATATTAAGTTACTAACAAATATTTTCTCATATTCAATGCTATTTATGTAAATTACTTAGAGACCTGTCGCATGTAATAGCAAGAAGTGAGAAATCTTGTCAGACAAAAAAATGTCGGTAAGTAATCAGATAATGTTCTTTGCTTTCCCTTTGATTTGTGGGATCCCTTCTCCTTCTACACTTTTTGTCTCCTTTTGAAAATTAATTCAATTTTTTCTGCAGCTGGAGCACTTTGAATGGATGTTCCACTACTGAAATACCCAGATTATTCGATCAGACTTCAATTTTTTTTTTTATTGATTCACCACGCTGTTGATCTAGGGTCAAGATTATTGAGTAAATTTCTTTAATCCTGCACATAATTACATTGTAACACTCCCCATTTGTCTATAAATACTCTGATCCTCCCTACCAATTCTTTCCATCAAGTTCCAGAATCCTTTCATTAGCATCATTGCATTCGTAAACCGGAGTTTCTTCACTTTTTGATTCCTTCCAGTGGATCTTTCTTTACAATTTTACACTTTATAGTGGTTTCTTCTGTATACAATTCAGTTTCTCCCTCTCTTCACATAGAAATTATCCAGAAAATTCTTGAATTTTGTTCAGACAGTGCCTTTCTTTAAGTCTCGTGTGCAGTATATAGTAATTTAGCAATCTGAAGAATTTCCCATTACCCTTTTCTCTTTTTTAAGTAGTAACTCTTTGTTGATTCTTTCAGTTTGTATATAAAGAAACAGAAGTTCTTGGTTTGTTCATCCATGGCTCCTAATTTTGTTCTTCAGAAAATTTCTAGTAATACTCAAAAAGGAGTTCCTTCCAGATTTTCACTGTCTCCAGATGCAGAAATTTCTGTGGATTCGATAACCCTTTTGTCCGATGTTCCTTCCAACGTAAAGCTTTCGAATTTCGGTTCTGTCACTCATTCATCTGATGATCCTGATTCTTCACCTCCGCATATTCTAAAATCTGTCCAATCCAATGCTGAAAATGGTGCTTTTCTTGGATTTTCTGTGGAGAAACCTCTTGACAGAATCTTGAACTCAATTGGAAGATTCAGTAACAGAAAGTTTTTGAGTATCTTTCGATTCAAAACATGGTGGTCGACGATGTGGATCGGTTCTAGTGGTTCTGATCTTCAAATGGAGACTCAACTGATCCTTCTACAAGTTCCTGAGCTTAACTCTTATGTACTTATCCTTCCTCTTATTGAAGGAAGTTTTCGATCAGCTATTCATCCCAGTGCCAATGCAGAAGTGGTGTTATGCGTAGAGAGTGGCTCGACTAAAGTAAAGGAAAAATCATTCTCGTCATGCGCATATTTTCATATTGGTGACAATCCTTACAGCTTGATGAGAGACGCTCTTGCTGCGGTACGTGTTCATTTGGGGACATTTAGGTTGTTGGAAGAGAAAACGCTCCCTAAGATCATCGATAAATTTGGATGGTGCACTTGGGATGCCTTCTATTTAACAGTAGAGCCAGTTGGATTGTGGCATGGTGTCAAGAGCTTTGCTGAAAATGGAATCTCCCCTCGATTTTTGATCATCGATGATGGATGGCAAAGTATTAACATGGATCACGAGAACCCTTTGGAGGACTCGAAGGATTTAACAGGCCTTGGTTCCCAAATGCTTTGCAGAATGTACCGGTTCAAGGAAAATGAAAAATTTGCCAAATATCAGTCTGGTACCATGTTAGCACCGGACGCACCCCGATTCGACCAAGAAAAGCATGACAAGATGTTCCAAGAAATGGTTGCACTTGCTGAGAAAAAGAAGGCCCTCAAGGCGAAAAACAAAGACGTTTCAGGCCTTCCCGAGCCAGCCATCATCGAATATTTGAAAGAAAAAGAGGGAGTCGAAAGAGGGGGCCTAAAGGCCTTAGTCTCTGACTTGAAGGCGAAATTTCCGAGTCTGGATGATGTTTATGTATGGCATGCTTTATGTGGAGCTTGGGGTGGAGTTAGGCCCGGAACAACACACTTGAATGCCAAAGTGACTCCAGCAAAATTGGCGGCCGGACTGGCGAATACCATGTACGATTTGGCCGTTGTGATGATTGAAAAGGGCGGTATTGGGCTTGTTGATCCAAATCAGGCCGCCAATCTTTACCAGGCTATGCACTCATATCTTGCCAACGTTGGTATTACAGGCGTGAAAGTCGATGTTTTTCATGTAAGTCTTTTTTACAGATTCACACAAGAATATATGATCATGGTTGGAATTCTCACTTCCATCTTAGGATCATAGATCAGAAAAGAATAAAAATTCGAAACTGAAATAGGACAAATGCAATATGCAATTAGTTAGTGGTTTTGGCTTAAGCTAAGAAGGTACTTTTATCATTTGATACTTCTAATTACTAGCTGTACTTACAAATATGATAGTTAGGACAATAAGTGTCACCACCATCATCAATATATATCTCGTTCTATTAATAGGATCTTGCCATCCTAAGTTAGAGAACGTTCACAGTGAAGCGTGTAGATATCCAACTTGACCAAAGAAGGCACTGATTTCTGTCTTTCAGCTGCAGAGTATATATCTTTGAGGTAAGTTTTTACAAGAAGTTAAAATATACCATCACAAAAACATTTTTTCAACTAGAGAATATATTATTCAGACTCCTGTTGGCTTGTTTTAGATTTTCATTCTTTTTATAATTGTTGCTCTCACAAGAGGGTATTAAGAGTTAAATCTGTCAGAAATATCAGTCTCCCACCAAGATTTCCATTAAAGTCAATTTTTTTAGATTATTTTAAAAAGACTTCCTTTTCACTGCACTGTTCCAGTTGCAAGAATATGTTTTAAGACTTAAAATTCTGTCACAAATATCAGTCTGCCACAAAGAATAAGTCCAACTTTTAGATTTCATATTGCAATGATCAATCAAGCTGTACAAAAGTCCATTTCCAGAAGCAAAAAACCCTTTTCTTCAACAAAAGCTAGAATACATAGATTTGATCAGTTCTAGACTTTTTTTTATGTCAGAAGTATTTTCTAGGATTTCTTAAATATTCTTGGAACTTTGTTTTTTAAGTCTTATATTGGCTAACGACTCTTGGGATGGGCTTTTATCAGACTCTGGAGTACGTCTGCGAAGACCATGGAGGCAGAGTCCAGCTTGCCAAGAAATACTATGATGGCATAACCAAGTCCCTTCGGAAGAACTTCAGCGGAACTGGCCTCATTGCGAGCATGGAACAATGCAATGATTTCTTCTTCCTCGCTACTAAGCAAATATGCATGGCCAGAGTCGGTAAGCTTCACCTAGTCTCTTCAAGATTTTGATTCCTTTTTGTACATTTCAATGAATCCTAATGTCATTTTAGAGTGTTGCACGGTAAATGTGGACCAAATCTTTCTTATGTTCTATGTAGGAGATGATTTTTGGTTCGAGGATCCTAATGGCGATCCAATGGGTGTTTACTGGCTACAAGGAGTCCACATGGTACATTGTAGTTACAACAGCTTGTGGCAGGGACAATTTATTCAACCTGATTGGGATATGTTTCAATCTGATCATCTTTGTGCTGAATTTCACGCTGGATCAAGAGCCATATGCGGTGGACCAGTTTATGTCAGTGATAAAGTTGGCGACACAACTTTGATCTTTTGAGGAAGCTAGTGCTACCGGATGGCACAATACTCAGGTGCCAGCATTATGCGCTCCCGACTAGAGATTGCCTCTTCGAAAACCCTCTCTTTGATGGCAAAACCTTGCTAAAACTTTGGAACTTAAACAAGGTACTTTAGATGAATTCTTGATGGTTTCTTGACAAGTGGTTTCTTGATGATAATAATCTCTTAAAAAGGAAAAATTTCAAGTAATTCAAGAGTATAAAGACTTGGTACTCTAAGCAAATGGAAACAAGAAAAGTGGATATAGGGGTCTCATAAAGTGAGGCGCCTGCATCCACTTGTCGGTTCACAATTTGCCTGAAGTATTGAGCTTGGAACTCTAGAAACTTCTTTGTACAAAAGATATATCCATTAAGTGGAAAATTTTGTTTGATGTAGTTTGGTGGGTTGGTTGGAGTGTTCAACTGTCAAGGTGCGGGATGGTACCCCGAAGAACACAAGTGCAAGGCTCACCCTGAATGTTACAAGACAATGTCCGGCCGAGTGTCCCCATATGACGTCGAGTGGGAACAGAAAAGCTTCACAGCTGAATTCAGGGGCAACAAACTTTTCACAGTATACCTCAACAAAGCAGAAAACTTCTACCTGATGAAATCTATAGACGAAATAAGTATCACTCTCAAGCCTACTACCTTTGAGATAGTGACATTCTCGCCCGTCTACGAGCTCAGTGAGAACGCAGAATTTGCTGCCATTGGACTTGTGAACATGTTTAACAGCGGCGGATCAGTTGAATCTCTTGCGATCTGGCAAGGGGAACAACCTTACTGCAAAGATAATGATCAAGGGGGCTGGTAAGTTCTTGTCCTACTCGAGCATCAAGCCAAAGAAGATTATATTGAATAACAAAATCGTTGAGTTTGAATGGACGAGTAAAGGACTATTGAAGTTCGAAGTTCCATGGACAGGCGGGGAGATATCAGAAGCTCTTGTTGTGATCAATTAAGCCGATGACTTTAAGTGATAGTGTGTTTATGATTGATTGCTATTTTTATTTCCTTCTTTGAATTCTGTAATCGTTTTTGAATGTGCAAATTTGCAAATGTGACTTTAATTTTATAAATTTGCTAAGCCTGGATAATTTTATCTTGTCGGCGGCATTCAGCATTGTAATTTTTTTGGCTCATTTTCTGACCAAGAATTGGCCTTACTGTTTATTGCTTTCTTATTGTTCTTTCCCTGTAATCGTTTTCAGAATGTACAATTTTGCGAATGTGAATACTGATCATTGTATAAATGTGTTAGCTTTCAAAAATGTATAACGTTCTTATTGAATTTTGTAATTCTTAAGGGTATTTTTACTTTTCAATCAGGCTCAATTCTAGAACGAGATTTGATGAAAAAGAAGTGGAAATAAAAATTACAAAATTCTATTAGTAATCAGTTTATGACAAAATTACTAAATTACTAAAGTCACGTGTATCCTATGAGTAGTTCTTCTTTATTTTGGTGAGCCCTGATGGCCGCCAATATCGAATCTGCAGATGCACGAGTGTGGAAGTGTTGAGTGACAAATTTCTTGAAATTCTGCAGTGGATTATGTATTATCCCGGTCATAAAGTGCCGCGGCTTCACAACAAAAAAGAGCTTTCTCCTTTATATCTAAGTGTAGGTTGGCTGAACTACGGTTGCACATAGAGCACGACCTTTTGAAACGCCATCAAAAGTTGAAGTATGGCGGATTTCTTTGTTTTTTTTTTTTTTGGGAGGGAAGGGAGGTTATTTAAATTTCTATGTTGCATAAAACTTCATTTCCAAATCCCCTCGACCTTTTATGTCAATCAGCTTGTGCATTAGCCTCTTGATGCTTAACGTTTTTACCCTTCTCTTCACATCCTTGATTTGACAGCTCAGAAGCACTCTCTCTGTTTTCCAATGCCTTCAATAGGGTTGAACAAGGAGGAAAACTTAACAGTAGATTAACCGTCCATCAAACGATAATTATTCACGACCCCCAATATAGAATCTAGGTTCTTAGGCGGATAGCGCATTGTGTAGAGCATTGTCTTACAAGAAAAATTGGAAAACCTAGGCCCTGCAAGTCGCTTATTTCATGATCTATTTAGAAGATAATGTTGAATTTAGAAATGACAGAAAAACCCGGTCTGCACCATGAACCGATGGATACCCGATCCATTTGAGAAAAAATTTCTGATCCGCGGATTGGGATAAGATATATGCTCGCAGATCGGGTCAGATCATGGTCAAACCGATTCGATCTACTCACTATTAACTATTAAAAAAATGTTAATAAACTTTGACGTTTCATACTTTCACGCCGGGAACCAAAACCGGGGATTAGGAACCCAAAATCAAGAGACTTTTCAAACCCTAAATTCTCATCTCAACTATGTATCGTTCTCGTTCCTTTACCCGTCTCGTGTTGCATCACCTCACTAGTCAGCTGTGAGCCGCCTCAATCGCCTCATGTAACATATCGTCTTTTTTTTGCATGCACAATGTTGTATAAATATTCAAACGTCTATACAGACGCTCGAGTCTTGACTCTTGAAAAATGAAGACTTGGAGAAGCAAATTTGCTCTTTTCCAACGTTAGTTAATTTTTATTATTATGACTTTTGTTTTCTATCTATTAAACTAAAACTATGATTTAATTTGGTTGATATTGATTTAACTTCATGCTATTGTTATTACAGATTGTAATGAAAGGTTAGATTGTAATCTATGATGTAAAAATCAAAGTAAGAGATTGACTAGAGTAAGGCCTTTAAAAAGAAAAAATCGCGGATCGGTTGGTGGATTGAAAATGCGATCAGCTCCGATCTGCTTTGTTCCGTAAGTTGTGGATCGTGGAGCAGATCAATTTTTTGTATATTTTTCATGGGGGCAGAATGGATCAGTGCCGATCTACCCCGATGCGCTCTATTGTCATCCCTAGTTGAATTACAAAATTGTCGAGTTTGAATGGACGAGTAATGGAGTTTTGAAGTTTGACGGACCGGGAGCTAACAGAAGCTCTTGTTGTAATTAGTTTACTTTTGACTCTGACACACTATTAAAGGCATACTCAATTTAACCTACTTTACAAGAGAATATCTGGTACTCAGAATACCAATAGAGTACTCTAAACAAATCAATAACCCAAACATGAATTCAAGGGTCTTAAAAATGGGATTCTAGAACCCACGTCAGTTCATTATTGACTTAAAGTATCGTATTAGGATATACTTATGGAGTTCATGAATGTTTTCCCTACTTTACATTGATAAGGGCTTTAAAGTTTTGACTGATTAATTAGAGAGTATAATAATGCAAGAATGATTAAAAAATTACTAAAATTCCAAGTCAGATAATTATTACAATCTATAGCGTAGCAACCCTATAAACTTGTTAAGAATCCCCAGTTTCTGCATTTTAACCTTCTCTGGTTCTTTGGACTTGTTGATGTTGGGCTCAGCTGGTACTCTACCAAACGCCTTTTCGAGCTCCTTCTGAACCACTGCCAGTTTTCGCTTAAACTCAGACGAGGGCTTGATGATAGCGAATCCTACGAGTAGATTGTTTTCTTGGTCAGCCTTGACGGTGGCCAATATCATATCTGCACGATTATGGAAGTATTGAGCAACAATATCCTCAAAATTCTTGGGCGGATTACGCATTACATAGAGCATTGTCTTGCAAGACAAAATGAATGTGGTGTTGTTATTAAGCCACGGATGCATTGACCCAAGAGCAACATCTGCTCCTCTTGGCAAATCCCAATAGAGGCTCATTGAGATACGGTTTCTCGTTTAGCACAAGCCCTTGAATCGACACCAAATCCTGAAGTATAGTCAAATTTCGTATCCACAACTCTGTTCCATTCCCCACCCAAGTGTTGAAGTCTTGAAAAGGCTCAAGCAAACATCTCCGTTTTTGTAAAGGTTCGGATTCAAAAGAAGAAGAGGCCGTTGTGATAAGGCGTCCCTTCGGCACCAATTATAACGGCACAAAGAAGATCAATCCTAGTCTCGTAAACTTGGACGTGAATTGATTCTGGCATAGATAGCTGGAGACATCTTCATTCCTTCATGATTGTCTGATAAACAGAAAAAACATTCTGGTAGTAATCATCGGACGCCTAGGCTCAATATCAAAGTGCTTGAACTCGAAATCGGTAGCATGCGTATACCACAGGAAAAACGTATACCTAGTTATATATCAACAAAACATTAACCTTTGTACCTAGTGCCATATTTGAAGTTCTCGTCGTTTTTGATTCTCTATCTCAACCCAAAAAAACACAATTTGGCGAACTACCTTTTCAATTTTTTGTTGTTTCTTAATAATGTACGATGTGAAGAAAAATAGAGGTAACTTGCTTATCTATATACAAGCAATTTGATTCCTAGCTAGTTTTTTTGTGGGAAGCTTATCATGCTCAAAATCCTAATAACAATGAAAAACGGGGGGAGGGCTGAACGAACTTATCTTTGTGAACTAACTTTTATGTTTCTAATTGTAATAATAATAATAATTAGTCTAACGCTATGAGGTTGCCATCAAAGCCCGTGAACCTCCAAGTTCTCCCATTATCGTCCATTACCCGTGCATCTATATGGTTTTTTGAGAAAGATTCCAATCATCCCTTCGCAGCAACATAAGCCCTCCACTCCTTCCTTCACTCTCAACAATAAAACTGTTTTGGAAACCGAGATGTATTCTAACAACCCCTGCCCTTGCATAAGACAATTTTAGTCTCGGGCATAAAGACTAGCCTGGCGAATAAGTTCGAATGTATCTCCAAACAGCAGCACACGTACAAGGATTCCCCAGTCCCCATGCATTCCAACTAAAACAACCCATGACATTGCAAACCTCGCCAATTCAATAATATTCATGGCCTCCGTCTCCATCGCCGGGCAATATACCAGCCCCTCACCGTCTCCTTTCCTCATCTTAGTCCCCACCTCGCTCGCCTCCTCCCCCTCGCCCCATTTCCTCTTCATAGATCCTCCCTTCTTCACTGGGGATGAATTTGCCAATATATTCTTCTCCTTGAAAACATGATGAGTGTTACTTGAAAAAAGTTATAATTATAAATTGTGAGATTCTACTTTTGTTTATCAAACACATGATAAACATATCCTTAAGACTTTCTATTAATATTATAATATACGACTGTTGACAACGATTTAGGCTGGAACTAAACCGTTCCCTACGATTAAATGATCCTTGATTATTTTTAGCTTTTTTTCTCTTCTCCTTACAAGACAAGTAGTTCGGTAGCTTAATGTAAACAAAACAGTAAATAACAAAAAAATCCAGCCAGAAAAAATCCCCCTTCACTAACATCGTGGGGGTATTTATAGGAAGAAATGGCTAAGTGGAGCACTCCAAGACATATATTCCACGTGTCTGGTCCGAATGATAGGTGACGGCCACGTGTATCTGCTCACCACCCACGTGTATGATTAGGATCGCTTGTTTTCACTAACTGGCTCAGTTCGGCTCTTATGAGTTCAGTGGGTATATAAAACCGACCTGTCAGGTCGGTCCACTCATCAACAATTGCCCCCTCGAGTTCGCTTCCTCTTGCAAGTGATGGTGTGAACTCGATTTTACGGAAAGAAAAAAGGGACCCTCTCAGCAATATTACCCTGACGAAATGTCTCCCATACGTCGGCTCAGAGTAGTGGGACACGTGTTGGCTTGTTAATGGTGGACTTGGATGGTCACTCTCGGGAATTGCAAAGGGTGGCAGCACTTAATGATGACCCTAGGACTTTCTAGGGCTTTGGGGGGGGTTTAGCCCAATAAAAAGGGGAGTGAGTACAAAGTACTCAATGTATAACATGTAATGGCTCATGCAAAATAAATTAAGAGAAATCGCTTTTATGCACAAAGAGAATCATACGTATGCATAAGTCGGGCCACAACCAGTTTAGCCTCTACCCGTAAGCTTGTAGGATTCAATGATTCAAAATTACTATGATTACATAGCATGGTTATAATACCACAAAGATTACTATATAATGAGGCAAAATGGGTAGATAGCAACACTAGTGATGCTCAAAATAAATAACCAATCATATCCAAAGCAATTGTGTACAATCAAGTATCGAATGCCAAAGCAATTTAAGGAAAGCATGACTTTCAAAAAGGGAGAGCCAAGATATGTGTTACTCACCTTTCAAAGATTTCTTGAATAATACTAAGTGAAAAAGTGCCTTTAAAATCTTAATGTTCCTCAATCAAAGTTGTTCTGTAAGTTGAAATTTTCTTATATATGAAAAGGAGTCTTTTTCAAGTGTAAAACAAAGTGTTTGGTAGGTTCTTAGGGTTGTTTTCCTCTTCACAATACCTTTCGACAAATTTAATTATTTTATGGAAATTCCCTTTCCCTTGGCCTTATTTATAGTTGTTAGAACTTAGTCGTTTTTAATAAAGTTTTGAGTTCTACCAATCACAGTGTGACAAGTGACGTAATTGGCACCATATACTTAAGAAGGCGACGTGGCCAAATATGGTTCACTTGTTTATTACTCAAGAAATCCTTATACTTTGTATTGTCTTGTAATTAAGTCACTTACTTGGATTCATGTTACTTAAGAACCACATTCTTACTTTTGGTGTAATTTGAGTGACAAACTTGTAATAATCTTCTAATGAAACTCAAGTAATCTTACAGTGCAATTCACGTTATTATTCAGTTATTGTTAAAAAAATAATTATGTTGCTCAATTTTTCTTTGGAATTTTTACGAGATGTTATAATCTATTCCCCTTAAAAGAATTTTGTCCTTTAAATTCGCTATTAGCTGAACATAGTTCAAGGTATACATATATTGCTTTTACTGCGCACTCTTATTTTTTTATCATCAGGAGCATGAGTGATGCCAGAGTATCAAAATACCAAAAATCAATTTTTTTTCCTCCTTCTTAACATATCTAACCCCAAATATACCATAAATTCACAAAAGTCGAGTTGATCACGTACCCAACAAGTTTGATTTGGGTGAAAAATAGCCAAAAGAAATCCTTTTTATTGAAGTGGGGATCAATCACGTGAAAGAAATAGAGTTTGAGGCTTAAAAGAGCCTAAAACAAATCTTTTAGATCAACTTAGAACGAATTAGAAGGTTTGGGGACTTGTAGTGCAATTTTTTGAAAACATATCTACACTACACCGCTTTTAGGCTTGGTGCGACAAAACCATTGAGCAGGTGCACCCTCGCCGGCTCTTTTGTTTTCAACAGATCGTGCAGTGCAGCCGTACTGTTGGAATAGTAAGCCCGTACTGAGCAGTTTTTTCTGGGCTCCTTTTTCTTGCTTTTCTTTTAATTGTTTTGATTTCATAACATCCTCTGGTATGAACGGAGGCCATATGATATCTTTCAGGGCCAGCTTAACTCTAGGAAATAAAGTGAAAATCATTCTCTCTTACTCATCCATTTTTCCTAATCTTTTTAAGAAACCTCTTTTTATCACAAGTTCAAGAAAATTATGAATCTCACAAAGCCTTTCGATGCATAAGAGGGCTCCATCACTAGTTAAACTGCTACTACTTCTAGTACACACAAGATTTATATCATTTCAAATGGATCTACAATTGAATTTCGGTTGACCTATACCGGAATTCCCACATAGACCACAAAGAACTGCAGAGACAAGCCACTGTGCTATTCATTGCCTACCTCAGTATCATTTGGCAGCTTCTAGCACGGGAAAATACCAGGTAGCCAAGCAAGATGGGTTAAGCATTAACTAGCGATACAAATGCAATAAATCGATCTTTCTTTCCATAACAATGCATAAAAGTTCTTATTCATCATATGAAGACTTAATGAATGCTTGAAAGGAAATAAAAGTATTAGTTACTCAACTCTTAATTATCCAAAGATTCTTTGAATAATTTTAAGAGGAAAAGTACCTCTAAAGCCTTGATATTTCTCAATCTAAGTTGTTTTTGTAAGTTGGAATCTTTCTATTTATGGGAATGAGTATTTTTCAAGTGTAAAACTAGATGTTTGGTGAGTTTTTAGGGTGTTTTCCCTTCCCACAAGAATTTTGGATGAATTTTAGCTATTTTGGGAGTTTGAAGAGGATTTGGGATAGCTTGGAGGGGTTTTTGAGGAATTTCTCGACCTTTGCCCTATTTATAATTGTCTCATAAATTGTCTGGATTAAGTTGTTTTTAATTCATCCTTTAGTTCCGCCAATTAGACTAAGACACATGGTGCGATTAGCATTGTAGGTTTGAAGGTGGCGACGTGGTCAAATACGGTTCACTCATTTATTGCTCAGGAAATTCTTATATTTTGTGTTGTCTTGTGCTTAAGTCACTGTACTTTGGTTCATGTTGATCAGTGTCCTTTTACTATCTAAGTTTTTAAAGCAAGTCTAACTCTTAACGCATATATAAGACAAGAAACAATTTGTTCGTTTTAGACGTCCCGTCCTTATTATTCATATGAAAGCTTGCACTATAGAATTTAACAACCGGTATAAGTAATTCAATAATATTGGGTAATATAACAGAGGTATGACAAGAGTGGTATCCAAGCATGATCATGCGGCCTCACATACATGTATCGCTCCTACTTCGATAGATCCGCGCACTTACAGGTATTGAAATTATTTATATTTATTGATAATAAGTTAAATTTGACCTTGATAATAGTATTATCGTATACAACTAGCTCTTAAAAGTTCATCAATTGCAATGTAGACAATGAAAGATGGATGAGAAATATGATAGTTTTTACTTTATTTTCAAGTGTTGAGCTAGCTCGAAAAGATACTATGTGTCCACTATTTATACTAGAGGAGGTTTTGGAAACAAAATAATTACAAGAAGAAGGAAAAAAATTCTGCTCACTATATCTTACAAACTGCAAGAAATAGAAGAGTCGGTACGAGCTCACTATCTCAACCATACGGCCGTACCGAGCCTAAAGATGGTGCAATGGTACTGATTTTTTCTGAAACTTGCAGCAAAAGTCCTCAAGCTTTTTAATTTGTTATAGAACGACTCAAAAGATTTGCTTATGATCTTTCAAGCCTCGAACTATATTACTTTTGCAAAATTGACCCATGTTTTAAATAAAATGGATTTCTTTTCACCATTTTGCACCCAAATTAAACTTTTATTAAAAGCTTGTGGTAATAATGGATTTCATTTTAGTGCTTAAAAATAATATTCCAGAGCTTTCGTATGTTCTCCATTATTTGTATGGATAAGAATTATATTATAGAGTATATAACTTCGATCATAGAGACCAATTTCTAGTCACATAGCTTCATAATAATTCTACAAAGCTTCCACATATTTTCCTTTGGATTGAGCTGACATCCGTTACGGTCGTCATTGAATTAAAAGAATCTCCATTCCAGAACAGTACGTGAGATTTTCATCTCATAAGGCTCCTCCCTTAATGTGCATAAGAAGAATAATACGTGAAATCAAAAAAGATGAAAATATTCTCATTATGAACCGTGACTAGTGTTTTTACAAGAAATCTCTACCCAACCTTCATGCAAGAATTTTTTCTTAACCTCAAGTGTGTTGGGACTAGATAGAAATGAGAACTCCAACAATTTCTTTGTTTTCAACACCTCTTAATTTCCAGGAATTAGTCCCTTCAACAGTCTTCGATGGTTATATGGGTATCCAAAGTAAGAATAAGATGGATGTGTATTGTCCCAACCATTCTTTTAGTCCCAAGCCCGATAAGAGGAAAGGGATAATTTCTAACAAAGTTTTCGTGCTGTTGATTCCTAGGTATAGTGCTTCTTCCCCTGTCCTGCCTATTGGTACTAGTGGAGTAAGATTGACCTATAATAAAAAACCTCTAGGTGTAACCTTTTGCTCAATACTAGAATCAAAAATTGAAACATAGCACCTGAGATTGCATTAATCGAGGATACACGACCGAAGGAATTGTTCTATTTCCAAACTTCACCTTCAACAAGCGTGATTTCTTTCCAAAAATTTTCCTGAACCGCGTGTCTTTCTTGTAAGAATGAGAGAAATAAATAAATTAACAAAAAGAATCAAATCACACCATCTATGTAATAGGTAAATGCGTATTTTTCTCCTGAAGTTGTCGAAATTACTCGTAATAAGATATTGGCTACAATTGAAAAGGTCTTATCAATAAAACTTCCATTTATCCGCGATCTTGGCATAGGCAGCAATCCATTCTATAATTCTTCTCATTACCTCTCATGGAAAAATGATCCCACAAAGAAAAGAATTGTGCAGTACGAAATAATATAAAAATATATTGATAAAAAAAAAAGATTATGGGTCGTCTGTTCCCTTTTGATAGGAATCAATATGAAATATTTGAACATGATTAGATTTCATACTAATGTAGTAGTATACCAACGAAGGGAACTATTATGATTTCATTGAAGTTAGAGATTAGAGTAACTCGAAAATTTTGGATTGAATTATGATACAAAGACGAAAAAAGATCAAATAATCATTCTATTATGAAAATAGGTAGAATAAACGCCTCTTTTTTGTGGTGTACATACAGCAAGTATGCAATCAACTGGTCAAAGTGTTTTATGAATTTCTAATATAATAATATAATAGAGGGGTTAATAGGGGGTTTTGTTGTTAAGAACTATAAAACTGGAAAGGAATTTGAAAATTTATAGGGTATGGAATCATAGTCTAAATAGAATTATGATAGAAAGGTATCCATTAACCCTAGCCTAAAAAATCTAGACCCATCAATTAGTTGATTCATTCTAATTCATTCATTTAATCCATTCAAAATATTCAAAATAGAAGGGAGTCATTTTTGCAAACATGAATCCTATTTTTTTTAACAATTTTTCGGAAGAAAATAATTAGATCTTTCTCTCGAAGGAAGGATTTTTCTTTACTTTGATGAAAAAGTTTCAAGTTTTATTTGTAGAGTTACAATGGATGTACCTATTCCCATAATCGAGAATGGAATATGAATAACTCTATGTTCACCTGGTTTTTGGTTCATAATCATTATGTAGGAGAGATGGCTGAGTGATTCAAGGCGTAGCACTGGAATTGCTATGTAGGCTTTTGTTTACCGAGGGTTCGAATCCCTCTCTTTCCGTAACTTCACTTAATAGACCGATTTGATGGCAATGGAGAATTTTATTCCACTAGTTAGACCTTTCATTGATATAGATTCTCTATCCCTAATTCCCATGACACGTAACATACTAGAAAATAGTCAAAATCTTGGAAAGAACATGTAAATATCCCTTCGGTCTATGATACAAAATAGGAGAAAATCCGGATCAAACCTGTATTTTTCTTACTTAACCTTAGGTTAATTTACTTCGACAAAAGGGAAGAAAATTGCCCGAACCCTTGTTATTTTATTTGAGTTTATGTTTAAGTCTGATGAGAATAATATTCTACGAGTAACAATTCATTTATTTTTAAACCAACCCACTTACTATCTATTATTTAATTGACTAATCGTTTATATTGTATTGGGGGAAGGATCAAATAGTTTGGCAATTCTTCATGAGGGAATGAATCGAGAGAATTTTGAATCAGAGTTCTGGATTTTTGCTCATCCTTCGCCATAATAATATTGCAGGGTTTGCAGCAATAACTTGGTATATCTATTATCCGCCCATTAACTAAAATATGTCTATGGTTAACTAATTAACGGGCTGCGGTAATAGTCAAAGCCATACCCAATCGAAAAAGGATGTTATCCAAATGCATTTCATTTCAAGTAGTTGTAGTTTGACCCCTCGCCTTTTCTGGCAATACTAACGTATTTAAGTAATTGTCATTCTGTAAGACCATAATGAAAACGTAATTTTTGTTTTTCTTCTAGACAATTATGATATTGTGATTTTTTCGTGGAACGTGATTGGTTTCTAAGATCACTTCTGGCTCTAGGCATTTTCTTAGTTAGTCTTGGTAAAGCCCTCTGGCGGTGTATTCGTAAAGGGAGAAGTTAAGAATCAACCGTTCAAGTATTCTAAATTGCATGGGAAAAATTGACACACCCCACTCCCAGTACCTCTAACTTATTAGAAGTGTGACGTGCGCCGATGATAAATTTCAACTAGAAGCTAGAATTTACCGTTGAGGCTCATGAATATACTACTTATTCTAGAAAAATTTCGACAGCTTCTCCTCTAATTTATAAACAAACCAACCTGCATAATACCCAACATCAACCCAAATACACTTTACAATGTAATAATTTCCCAACGTCAACACCTCACAACATAAGAATCATAACTTTTCTATTTATAACACTTCATTGTGAAAAAATATACTAAAACCAAGTAGAACTTACAACAGATACCCCTATGCATGCTAATAAACTTAACATGTCCAAGTATATATATCATAATAAGACAAACCCTATAATAATTCCGTTTCATTAAGTGGTGGCTCAATTCTGAAAAATAGCAGGCTCGATCCTGATGTGTTGCCCAAACTCCAATTGCCACCTGCTAAGAAAATCATTTAGAAAACACATGAGCTAACTAACCCAGTGAGTGGAGTTTTTATAAATAAGCATGCTTTCGAAAGTTGAATATAACTCTTGCAACATCTTGAACAAAATGTTCAAACTCATTTGGGAATTTCATGACTTTAAATATAAATCTAGCATAACATAAACCTTTATGGAATCATCACATGTTGGAAAACACCATGATCATCATTTCACTTCATAATCATCATAGAATTTATTAGAAAACATCATGAATATCATTCATTTAACAATCATTGTGAAATACACTAGAAAACATCATAAAGATCATTTTATATCAAGATCATCATAAAATTTTCCCCAAAGAGTATCTAACATCTCATGATCATAATAATAAGTCATACGCGCGTAGACACCAGCTTAGGCTATAGGTACCTTATGACCCCTTCACCTTATGCAGCACAATTAAACAGCTTGAGCCATAGCTAGCACGTAGGCCCCTTCGCCTGGGCGGTGTTCACTTGGTCAGCTTGAGCCATAGGCCCCTTAGCCCGTAGGCGGCATATCATTTGGTCAGCTTAAGCCATAAAGGCCCCTTCACCCATAGGCAGCATGATCATAAACATATAATACAAATTTGGGGGTTTTCATACATCATAAATCATGTTTCGACTTAAACATTTCTTTAAAATCATAAAGCACATTTCATACAAATATTCACATGAACTTTTCTAAGAAATATCAACTTTCGTGAAATTCCATGGAAATATATTCATCATAAAACATTACGAATTTCTGTGAAATTAAAGCATAACATATATTTTCGTTTAGAAAGAAAGAAAGAGAAGAATCTCCACTCACCGGCGAAGTAGCATCCTTTCGTGTTTCACTTCCTTTTAGCCCTTAACATTTCCTGTAACATTATATAAAAATTATATCTAACATTCAGTTCCTTTCTAACGAACTTCTTCTATTCCACAAATCCTACGTAACTTGATTCTTTTGCTTCTCTTCGTCAATCCTATTTATACTCTTCCTAGTTTATTTGCTAGTTAAAGATTTTCTAATCCAACTAATTTTATCACCATGAAGTTCCCTTTGGATTACACATTCTCTATTTCATTAAATTCTCAAGACTTTTTCATCATTAAATTAGAGATATGGTTATCCCTCTTATATCATTATTCTAGACTCTATTACATCTTAGAAATTGTAATAATATTAAGTATTAAAATCTCAATTATCTACTAAAATAACAACACTAACTCTTTACCTTTAAACATTAATTCTTGACCTTTAACAAACTTTCCACATTTGCTATTAAACATTAAGTTGTTCATTACTTGTATTTATTCTCAACCTTACCAAATTCCTCAATTACCATGATATTATGCTATAAAATCATAACACCAACTTATACGTAAAATTTCAACCTTTTCAACTAAAGATTGTTAAATTTTCCTGTTCAACAATGCCCATTTAAAACCCTTTTAAAATCAAGGATGGAAATTCTTCTAGAATGTAGAAAACTCATATAAGTTCATCACATATGATATTGGGCTGAAGAAAACTACGTTGACCATACCAAAATATTTCTTCACCTCTTAGAAAGCTGTCCTCGGGTGAACACTATCCCTTTTTACAAAACTTGTCATAAAAACTCCTACCGGACTCCAAATAGTGTCATTCCAATTTTGGATGATAGACAGCTCATAGAAGGTCCTTTTCCAACATATCTCATATTAAAATTCAATATATACTATCATTTACGACCCTCCAAAGTCGAGGGGCAGAACATGTGACTACTAATTTGAACCACCCTTGAGTCATTTTATTAAATTCATACAATATATACATACTTGGCTTCCAAGAATATTCATGTTAACCTCTTATACTTTCCTTTGTATTAAAACCAGGATTTCCATCTTGAATTTAATCCAAAAGCTTCATTTAGTTTAACAAAATGCTATGAAATTCCACTTCAAAGTTCCAAACAATACCTCATTCAAAACTTTCAACTTCAATCTTTCATTCTTAACCATAATCTCATACACTACTTTACAAGACCCCCTTCTAGTCTTCATTTAATTCTAATTCCATGTCTAAGAATGATTCCACACCCTTCAAACCAATAAAGACTAGCTCAAAATCAATTTTTTTAATCCTAAAATTTCTTAAATTAACCTCAATATCTTTAAACCCTAAAATCTCATGCCAAGTATATACTTTAAGAAATTTAACTACATGTAATTTATACCCACAACTAGTCATCCGCCTTTAAGATTTATCACATGAACTCATATATCACAAACTCCAAATTAAACATAATATAGAATTAAGAAGCTATATATTTACCTCTTGAACTAAGTTAAAAACACAAACCCAAGTTGCCCAAACATCCACTTTGGTGATTGGTGTCTAGCTTCTCCTTTTGCCCTTTTTTTCTTTTTTTTCTTATATTTTTTTTGTGCAAGAATTCGGCAGAATGCGAATCTTGCTTCTGCTTCTTTCTTTGCTTCTTTGTTTTTGACTTTTTTTTTGCTTATATGATATAATATATTATACATGTATTATGTACCCATTTGGCCCAAGTTTCCCAAGAACTTTCTTGGCCATTTCATTTTCATTCTTTTTTTCTTTTAAATTCTTATTTTCACTTTAGCCTTTAATCTTTATTTACATTTAACTTGGTACTCTCGTTTCAATCCAAAACATAAAATAAAAGTACAAGGAAAAATTGGGATATCACAGGAAGAGTATGAATACATATCTCGATTCAAAATCGATGGCGAGACCATACAAATACAATTCAAAAATGTGGAGATGCTTTCACTGCGCACTCAAATAATTAAGTGTATTGGGCTACCCACAATGAGACCTCGGCCAAGCACCGAAATCTCGATCACACACACACACAGATATATATATATCTTCTCCATCTTTAGAATGGTTCGGCCATAAAGCTCTAAATTCAATACCTACAAGATTGTAGAAGGTGAGGAGTGAGTACAAAGTACTCAGTGAATAACTTAATATTTTGATTCACCTTTCATGTAAGAAAATGCACTTTCAAGAAAATTATATATTTCACAAAATTTTTTCCATCGAACGCACAAAGCCTTTCGTTGCACAAATGAACCCTATTACTAGTTAAACTACTAGCCATAGTGCGCACATAATTAGCCAAGACCACACAATAAGGCCACAAAGATTTAAATTGACCAAGACGACACAACAAAGTCACAAAGATTCAAATTGGCCAAAACCACACAGCAAGGCCACATTACCACAAAGCAATTGAAAATGGGTAGAGTATTAACTAATGATTCCAATGTAACAAACCAATTTCTTTGCGTAATGACAATGCACCAAAAATCCATGCATGTCCTATGAAATCATTAAATGAAAGGGAATCAAAGTACTGGTTACTCACCTCCAAGATTTGCCAAAGATTGTTTCAATAATTCTAATGTAGAAAAATACCTTCAAGACCTCGATATTCTTCAATCAAGGCTAGTTTTCTAAGTTAGAATCTTTGTATATATGGTAGGGAACCTTTTCCAAGGGACAAATAGGTATTTTTGTAGGTTTTGAGGGTTGTTTTCCTCCCTACCATACTTATGGACGAAGTTACATATTTATAGGGGATAGATGGTGGTGTTTGGAAGAGATTTTTGGTGAATTCTCTAGCCTTTGGCCCTTTTTTTTAGTTGTTTAGATTTAATTAAATTTAACTAATAATTGAATCCACCAATTACAAACTCGAAACGTAGCAAAACTAGTACATTTCAAATTCCAAAATGATGAGTGTCTTTCTAACTTGTTAAAACTAGCACCACTTAATTACAAGAATAGCACATGTCTCATAACTTAGCGATTTTAGCACCATATATTAAATAGGATAATTTATTTGTTCAATCATCACTAAAGTAACATCCACATAGCTCAATTGGTTGTTAAAAATTTCCGGGATGTTACACAAGCAGACAAAGGACCTTGCATCTTTTTTATCTCCTGCCTATAAAGATTGACCTGCTACTTGTTATTTTATACAAAGGAATCATGTCTTGTCTAATTCACTAATTTTTAAGAAGATATTGAATTTTTATATTTGAAAAAGGTTTCAGTGGAGATCTCTGAAGTCGATGGCGGTTGATAAAGGAATCATTGATCATAATTCCCAGTATTCATACTGCATCCAACATGAAACTTGTGATTGGTAGTAAAACACCAATTTGCTTGTTGAGACCTAATTCTATCTTCATAGATTTCTCGAGATATTTTCTTACGAAGTTTTGTTATAGCATCTATAACTTTTTCCAGTTTAGGTGGACAACCTGGCAAATAGACATCCATGGGAATTAGCTTAGTGACTCCCTGAACAGTACTATAAGAATCGGTACTGAATATCCCTCCCGTAATTGTACAGGCTCCCGTAGCAATAACATATTTTGGTTCGGGCATTTGCTCATATAATCTCACTAAAGGGGGTACCATTTTCATTGTTACTGTTCTGGCTGCTAAAATTAGATCCGCTTGTCTAGGACTCGATCTTGGTACTAGTCCATAACGATCAAAGTCGAATCGTGATCCTATTAATGAAGCAAATTCAACAAAACAACAACTAGTACCATATAGAAGTGGCCATAAACTAGAGAGCCTTGACCAATTTGAAAGATCCTTTAATGTAGTTGAAGTAACTGAATTTTTGAACTGTTTGATCCAGTAAAGGAAACTTAATGGAACTCATAGCTTTTTCTATTTTTTTCCCTTTCTTTTTATTGTCTGAATATTCAAGAGCTAAGACCATTCCAATGCCCCCTTTTGCCATGCATAAACTAAACCAACAATTAAGATAAGCATGAAAATTAAAGCTTCTATAAATACAGATAGACCTAATACATCGAAACTCATTGCCCATGGATAAAGAAAAACCATTTCAACATCAAAAACAACAAAAACTAGGGCAAAAATATAATAACGGATTCGAAATTGTAACCAAGCGTCATCCACTGATTCTATACCCGATTTATGACTAGAAAGTTTCTCCAGCCCTTTCCTAATGGGGGCTAAAATCCCAGAAATGAAAAATGCCAAAATAGGAATAAGACTTGATATTATTAGAAATCCCCAAAAAATATCATGTTCATAAAGCAAAAACATAGATGTACTCCTATGGACGTGGAAAATATATCGGGTGGGTCGATTCGCATTGAAATTGCCAAGTCATCCATAACTGTTTAGTCAAAACAAGAATTCGTTTTCACCAAACCATCTAGTTTTTTTCCTTTGTTTATCGCGGGGCATATCTCATTTCAAGATTCATCTACTGACTTGACTGGAATCTTAGTTCCAGTCTACTTCTTTTTATTTCGATTTTATTTATTTAGTATAACTCTAAATATTACTTTTATACAAATTCTCTTCTTTTCACCTAGGATTCTTGCTATAAAGAAACCTAGTTCCAAATAAAAAGAAAATAGAATTCTTATTGTGTGTTTAGAATTTTGAACTTATTATTTTTCAAATTTTATATATTATTTTAAACTCTTTATAGATTCCTATTTTTTTAGGAATAAAATCCAGAATTTGTGGTTTTTTTTTCTTGGTGATTTAGAATAGAAGTATTATCCAAATGTAAGAGAATGGATAGGAATTTTGATTTATAATATCTTAGTGTTGGTATATTCCTTTTATTAGATCAGAGGACTTGAATACAGAAAAAGAAGACCATCCCCTTTGTGCTTCGATAGGTCTAGGTAACGTACAGGAAGAAAAAGCCCATTTGGCATTTTTGACAATGAAACTTATCAAAGATAGGGCTGTGCAAACGGGTTTCGGTCCCGGGTTTTTGAAGGACCAAGACCGGACCAAACATCTTCGGTTCGGTCCCGGTCTCGGTCCTAAAAATGGCAAGCCCAAACGGTTTCGGTCCCGGTTCGGGCTCGGGTAATAATTC
>CAVNYN010291187.1:0-20645 GCA_963692815.1 Nyctanthes arbor-tristis | reverse complement strand
TAGGAATTTTGATTTATAATATCTTAGTGTTGGTATATTCCTTTTATTAGATCAGAGGACTTGAATACAGAAAAAGAAGACCATCCCCTTTGTGCTTCGATAGGTCTAGGTAACGTACAGGAAGAAAAAGCCCATTTGGCATTTTTGACAATGAAACTTATCAAAGAGATTCGTTTTTCAACAAACCTTGGCTTGTCCACAAGTATGGTGGATCATTCCCTAGCTAGATCTATTTAAATTACTCTTTAGAGTTTTTAACTGCTTTCGTGTCATGATTTTGACTTTTTAAATTTAAAATTTATTAGGCTTAGTTATACCAAATAAAAGGAGTATCACTAACTTAATTCCTTAATTGGAGACAAGAAAATTCATATGGAATTTACCTCTGAAGATTAATGACGAAAGGTCGGTTTGTTTATTCACGATTGGATAAATATCGATTCGATTCGTTTTTCTTTCAATTTTCTATTTTGCTTTAACCGATTCCCGTGAGTGAGTTTATAGGAATAATTTGATTTTGATAAACCAACCTAACCTGTCAGTTTCAAGCAACAAACAATAATGAAGAAATGCGAATTCTACTATTAATGTTGGCTATTTTCCATACTTAGTTAATGTTGTTGGAAATGTGCAACTTAATATTGTGTTTCCTAATGTACCCTTATTTTTACTGAATATCTCACTTCAATTGTCTATTATTTTTTATTATCATGCATAATTAATAAGATTATATTAGAAAATTAAAAAAATTAATTAGATAAAATGGAATGTAATTTGGGATGGACGAAAAAGAAATAATGGAATACCTGTATAGGACCGAAAGAGTAAAAAGTAAAACCACCAATGACCATGTTGGTCCTACATAATTTTTTCTAGTACACAAGTTTTGCAACTGTCTCAATGGCTTAATGCTTTTGAATGAATGTCAATACTTGATCTAAGTCTTTATTTAGTGTCTCTGCATCATACATCACATTGTCCCTGATTTCCAGCCAAAGAAACCTAATTTAGGGATCATGTAATAAGTTTCAAGCACCAAATATTATTGTAACATAACATCAACTGCGGATATATACAAATATATATATATGCAGTCCCCCATTTTACAAGAATTAAAAGACAATACTTTTGAAATGTCCTTGATGTGGATCGCATACTGGTAGTGTTTCTGGACAAATTTGATAGGCGTTGCTAATTAGTATAGCCAGTGTTCGACATTATAGGCATAACTTTCACATACATTTTCCGCTTTCAACACATAATATATGCTTTCGGGGTAGCTTGACAAGTCAAACGCAACCAGTCGCTTTGCCATTGCATATGTCATTTTTCGGCATTTAACACTCCCTTCTATAAGTTTTTATTTTTCTTTTATTTTTTTATTTCGAACCCGTGTTTAGTTTGAGCCTACTTGACTCCGGTCTACCTGGAGTCTATAGCCCATTAGAGCATTTATTTCTATTTGTTTCTCAGTGTTGTAGGGTTCAGCTGCTTTTGAACTCGGAAAAATAAAGTTTATTCTTGAGTCGTGATTTGTGTTCTTTAAACTGTATTGTGTTATCGTAGGTGTGCCTACATCAGTCTTCGATAACTTTCTTATTAAATCTCTTCACATAATATCATTACACAAGACTAAGAGCAAGTTTATTGTGAAGGAAAAAACCCAAAATTTAGGGTTTTTCCTAGTAAAACTTTGGGGGAAGGGGGGAGTCTTTTTTTTTAGGGGTTGGGAGGAGGGGAGAGGTAAAAGAGTGGCTAAATTTAACCCCTCTTTTTAGCCCATCTTTTACCTCCTTCCCCTTCTTTCCTCCCTAAATATATATATATATGTAATAAATTTAAAAAAATAATATTTTGTAAAAAAATTGAATTTCAATTGTACGGTAAAAAATTAATGGCAAAATAATTTGTGAAAAAAAGTTTTAAAAAATAAACAAGATTCTTTAATATGTTTTCCCTTAGTTTTTCCTCCACACATTATTTAGAAACGAGTCTCTTCCCCTTAAGTTTTTTCCCTTAGCTTTTTCCCGAGGGATGCATAACGAGCCAATCAGCTTGGTCGGCCCGTGGCCCAGCCTGTAAAAGGCCTAAATAGAGCTCCAAATTCAGGGCAAGCCCGAGCCAGGCTGGCTAGTAATTACGGGCCAAACTTACCAAAACGGGCTGGCCCGTTAAGGCTGTTAAACTTAGGGGGGGAGGGGGGAATAAACTAAGGTAGAGAAAAATTTAAAAAAAAAAAAGCTGAGCCGGCCGAGCTAGCCTGGCTAGAGTCGAGCCTAATTTTCATGGCTGAGCCGAGCCGAGCCGGAGCTCAAATTTTGGCGAGCCGGGCTAGCTCAGCGTCATTCGGCTCGTTGACATGCCTATTTTTCCCCACGTTAAACTTGTTGTAATGCCATTAAGTTTTGAAACACCAAATGATCAATAATGTTTATGCTCACAACTGGTTATAATCAGCCTTGATTTAATTAGTGGCTATTAGGTTCTCATTATTGACATGTATTTATAATAAGAAATTATAATGAGGATAAATGAATGGTATATATTTAATACAAGTTTAAAATTTATGGTTATAAATGAGTAATTGTCAAATCAATGATCAAATCAGTTATGAGTAAAATTATAAAGAAATTTGATAAAGGGAATCAAATAAGTGTTAAATTTTATATTTTTGAATTTTAGATGTCTGACGTTGATTTGATTGGTTAATTTTTAATTAAAAAAAAAGTAAAAAATTGTAACTTAAGGGGTTTTGTTTGACAAATATATTTATTATTTTTTATTATAATCTACTACGTGACATCATTTTATTGGCTGTTTTTTATAAAAAGTAAAAAATTGCGTCATAACTTTTATTTTTTGACTTTTTGAAAAAAAAATAAAACTAATGAAATGATATTTTATGACATATTATAATCAAAATAGATTATAAACTACCTAGGCAAATACTTTGCAAGTGTTGTGGTTGGTTGGGAAGAGAATTGTCAACCAACATCACTGGCTCGTTTTACACGAGTACGTGATTATATATCACAATTTAATGAATATCGTAGCAAAGATCACCGTATTATAGCTTAACAATTGGCAGACACTTTGAAACACTTTGGAGACAGCAGGTAATAGTGGTAGTGTGAACCAAAACGGTCAATACCGCGTAACAACCAACCACCTTATCTTGAACCAGCCAATTAAGTCCACACACCTGTACTTTGACTAAAATATGGTTCCCCTCTAATATAATCTTCCTTTAACGATTTTAACTTCCTTTTGACTCGGGGACCCACTGGATCTCCCAACCCCAGCATCACTCTTCATATCTTAATAACACTTACACCTTCTATTTTTGAAATTCAAAAAAAAATAATAATAATAATAACACTTCACCTTCTTCCAAGTTTCCTCAAAAAAACACGTGCACCAATGTCCTCCGCTATGTCGCTAGAGGCATTGGAATGTAAGAGCTAAACTCCTGATATCGTTACGACGTTAGTTAGAGAGTGATGTGGTATAATAATACCACTATTTCACAATACTCTACTTAAATTATATTAAAAGTTGAGGTTTCAAATACATATATATACACACGCTCATAATATCTACATATATATATTTATATCAATAACTGATATTTTACCACTTCATCAATCTGATAACGCAATGGCACCATATATATAAAGCTGGAATATTTTCTACATGCTATTTAAAAATAAAATTTCAAACTAATTACATTCACATATTACGGGAAATGAATATGTGCTAAACAATCTCTATCACTTTTCCTAAAACTTCTATTTCAATTTCAAATTAAAAATAGTTAACTATCATGATTTGAAAAAAGAAAAATGAAAGAAAGAAAAATAGTTTGCCAACAAGGGCTTAAAGTACTTGAGGTGTGTCGAATTTAGGTTTTGTGCTTAAGCATGTTTAAGCATAGCCATACACAATCAAGGCGTGATAAGGTATGTTTTACAACATATATGTTAAGTTGCTAAGAAATATTTTTTGATATCTTTTAGAAAATATATTTTAAGTTACTAACAAATAAATTTTTGGTTATTCGATCATACTTTAATTTTTTTTTTTTAATTTATTCACCAAGTTGTTGATGTAGGGTCAAGATTATTGAGTAAATTTCCTTAATCCTGCACATGATTACACTCTAACACTCCCCATTTGGCTACAAATACTCTGATCCTCCCTACCAGTTCTTTCCATAAGTTCCAGAATCCCTTCATTAGCATCATTGCATTCATTCATAAACAGAGCTTCTTCACTTTTTGATTCCTTCCACAGTTCCACTTGATCTATCTTTACAATTCTGCTCTTTTTTTGTCCGGGCAGTGCCTTTCTTTACAGTCTTGTGTGCAGTATACAGTAAATAAGCAATCTGAAGAATTTCCCATTACGCTTTTCTCTTTTTTAAGTAGTAACTCTCTGTTGATTCTTTAAGTTTGTATATAAAAAGATACAGACGTTCTTGGTTTGTTCATCCATGGCTCGTAATTTTGTTCTTCAGAAAATTTCTAGTAATACTCCAAAAGGAGGAATCCCTTCCAGATTTTCACTGTCTTCAGATGGAGAAATTTCCAAGGATTCAATAACCCTTTTATCTGATGTTCCTTCCAATATAACGCTTTCGAGTTTCAGTTCTGTCACTCATTCATCTGATACCGATTCTTCACCTCCTCTGCATATTCTAAAATCTGTCCAATCCAATGCAGAAAATGGTGCTTTTCTTGGATTTTCTGTGGAGAAACCTCTTGACAGAATCTTGAACTCAATTGGGAGATTCACAAACAGAAAGTTTTTGAGTATCTTTCGATTCAAAACATGGTGGTCGAGCATGTGGATCGGTTCTAGTGGTTCTGATCTTCAAATGGAGACTCAACTGATCCTTCTACAAGTTCCTGAACTTAACTCTTATATACTTATCCTTCCTCTTATTGAAGGAAGTTTTCGGTCAGCTATTCATCCCGGTGCCAATGCAGAAGTGATGTTATGCTTGGAGAGCGGCTCGACTAAAGTAAAGGGAAAATCATTCTCATCATGCGCGTATTTTCATATTGGTGAAAATCCTTACAGCTTGATGAGAGATGCTCTTGCTGCGGTTCGTGTTCATATGGGAACATTCCAGTTGTTGGAAGAGAAAACGCTTCCTAAGATCATCGATAAATTTGGATGGTGCACTTGGGATGCCTTTTATATGACAGTAGAGCCAGTTGGGATGTGGCATGGTGTCAAGAGCTTCGCTGAAAACGGAATCTCCCCTCGATTTCTGATCATCGATGATGGATGGCAAAGCATTAACATGGATCACGAGAACCCTTTGGAGGACTCTAAGGATTTGACAGGAATTGGTTCCCGAATGCTTTGCAGAATGTACCGGTTCAAGGAAAACGAAAAATTTGCCAAATATCAGTCTGGTACCATGTTAACAGCGGATGCACCAGGATTTGACCAAGAAAAACATGACAAGATGTACCATGAAATGGTTGCACTTGCTAAGAAAAAGAAGGCCCTTAAGGCGAAAAACAAAGACAAATCAGGCCTTCCCGAGCCAACCATCATCGAATATTTGAAAGAAAAAGAAGGAGTCGAAAGAGGGGGTCTAAAGGCCTTAGTCTCTGACTTGAAGGCAAAATTTCCAAGCCTGGAAGATGTTTATGTGTGGCATGCTTTATGTGGAGCTTGGGGTGGGGTGAGGCCTGGACAACACACTTGAATGCCAAAGTGACTCCAGTAAAATTGGCGGCTGGATTGGAGAATACCATGGATGATTTGGCCGTTGTGATGCTGGAAAAGGGCAGTATTGGGCTCGTTGATCCAAATCAAGCCGCAGATCTTTACGAGGCTATGCACTCATATCTCGCCGACGTTGGTATTACAGGCGTGAAACTCGATGTTATTCATGTAAGTCTTTTTTACAGATCCACACATGAATATGTGATCATGGTTGGAATTCTCACTTCCATCTCAGGATCATAGATCAGAAAAAGAAAAAGAAAAATTTGAACCTGAAATACGAGAAGGTAATATGCAATTAGTTGGCAGTTGTACTTTTACAATTTGATAAGTTCTAGTTACTAGCAGCACTTACAAATATGATAGTTAGGCTAATAAGTATCACCACCATCATCAATATTCGTTCTATTAATACGATCCCGACCTCCTAAGTTAGAGAACGTTCACAGTGAAGAGTGTGAATCTCCATCGTGACCAAAGAAGTCACTGATTTCTGTCTCTGAGCTGCAGGGTATATATCTTTGATGTAAGTTTTTCAAGAAGTTAAAATTTACAATCAACTAGAATTGTTTTAGATTTTCATTCTATTTATTATTTTTGCTGCCATAAGAAGGTATTAAGACTTAAATCTGTCAAAAAAACCCGTCTCCCACCAAGATTTCCATTAAAGTCGACTTTAGAGTATTTTTAAAATACTTCATTTTCATTGCACTGATCAAATTGCAAGAATGTGTTAATGTGTTAAAAGATAAAGACCTGTCACAAATATCAGTCTCCCACAAAGATCTAAGTCCAATTTCTAGATTTTGCGGCGTTATCCATTTTCATTGCACTCGTCACATTGCAAGAATCAATCAAGCTGTACAAAATCCATTTCCAGAAGCAAAAGCCGTCTTCAACAAATGCTAGAATACATATATCTGATCAGTTCTAGACTTTTCTTTTTGTCTGGAAGTATTTGCTAGGATTTTGTAAATATTGGCTAAGGACTCTTGGGATGGTTTTTTTATCAGACATTGGAGTACGTCTGCGAGGACCATGGAGGCAGAGTCCAGCTGGCCAAGAAATACTATGATGGCATAACCAAGTCTCTTCGAAAGAACTTCAGGGGAACAGGCCTCATAGCGAGCATGGAACAATGCAATGATTTCTTCTTCCTCGCTACAAAGCAAATATCCATGGCCAGAGCTGGTAAGCTTCACCTAATCTCTTCAAGATTTTGATTCCATTTTGAACATTTCAATGAATCCTAATGTCATTTTAGAGTCTTGCATGGTAAATGTGGACTAAATCTGTCTTATGAACGTTCTATATAGGCGATGATTTCTGGTTCGTGGATCCTAATGGCGATCCAATGGGTGTTTACTGGCTACAAGGAGTCCACATGGTACATTGTAGTTACAACAGCTTGTGGCAGGGACAATTTATTCAACCTGATTGGGATATGTTTCAATCTGATCATCTTTGCGCTGAGTTTCACGCCGGATCAAGAGCCATATGCGGTGGACCAGTTTACGTCAGTGATAAAGTTGGACGACACAACTTTGATCTTCTGAGGAAGCTTGTACTACCTAACGGCACAATACTCAGATGCCAGCATTATGCGCTCCCAACTAGAGATTGCCTCTTCGAAAACCCTCTTTTTGATGGAAAAACCTTGCTAAAACTTTGGAACTTAAACAAGGTACTTTTGATGAGTTCTTGATGGTTTCTTGATCTAAATTATAAATGTTGATGATAATAATCTCCTAAAAATGGAAAATTTCGAGTACTTCAACAGTATAAAAGACTTGGTACTCTAGACCAAATAGAAACAAGACAAGTTGATATGGGGTCCAGTTAATCAATAAACTGAACCACCTATATCCACTTGTCACTTTTCGTTTTGCCTAAAGTATTGAGGTCGGTACTCGAGATACTTCTTTGTACAAAAGATATATCATTAAGGGAAAAATTTTTGTTTGATGTAGTTTGGTGGGGTGGTTGGAGTGTTCAACTGTCAAGGAGCCGGGTGGTACCCCGAAGAACACAAGTGCAAGGGTCACCCTGAATGTTACAAGACAATGTCTGGCACAGTGTCCCCAGATGACGTCGAGTGGGAACAAAAGAGCTTCACAGCTGAATTCAGGGGCAATGAACTTTTCGCGGTATACCTCAACAAAGCGGAAAACTTCTACCTGATGAAATCTACAGACGAAATAAAAATCACTCTCGAGCCTACTTCCTTTGAGATAGTGACATTCTCGCCGGTCTACAAGCTCAGTAAGAATGCAGAATTCGCTGCCGTTGGACTTGTGAACATGTTTAACAGCAGCGGCTCAGTTGAATCTCTTGATTACAGTAGCGAAGAGAACAACCTTACTACAAAGATGATGATCAAGGGGGCCGGTAAATTCTTGGCCTACTCGAGCATAAAACCAAAGAAGATTATGTTGAATTACAAAATCGTCGAGTTTGAATGGACGAGTAATGGAGTTTTGAAGTTTGAAGTTCCATGGAGGGGCGGAGAGCTATCAGAAGCTCTTGTTGTGATCAATTAAGTTCTGGTGATTTTAGTTTGAGTGTGTTTATGATTGGTTGCTATATTTATTACCTTATTTGAATTCGGTAATCGTTTTCAAATGTACAAATTTGCAAATGTGACTCTAATTTTATAAATTTTCTAAGCCCGGAAAATTGTATCCTGTTTGCATTCAATGTTGTAAATTTTTGTTCATTTTCTGACCAAGAATTGGCCATACTGTCTTACTCTCTTATTGTTCTCTCTCTGTCTGACTTAATTCTTTAAGTTCGACTCTGAGACACTACTAAAGGCATTTTTAGTTCGGTTCAATCTATTTTACACCTCTAGAATGAGATTTGAGGGGGAAAAATCCTAAGAAGCGCTTTCAACTTCTTGGAGAGTATAATAATGCAAGAATGATAGAAGTTACTAAAGTTCCAAATCAGATCATGATCTAAAAGCTAGCCATCATATAAACTTGATAAGAATCCCCTGTTTCTGCTTTTTAACTTTCTCTGGTTCTTAGGACTTGTTGATGTTCGGCTCAGCAAGTACTCTGCCAAATGCCTTTTCGAGCTCCTTCTGAACCACTACCAGTTTTCACTTAAACTCATACGAGGGTTTGACGATAGTGGATCCTACGAGCAGATTGCTTTCTTGGTAAGCCTTGACGGTGGCCAGTATCGTATCTGCACAATTATGGAAGTATTGAGAGACAAAATCCTGAAAATTTATGGGCTGCTTACGCGTTACATAGAGCATTGTCTTGCAAGACAAAATGAATGTATCCTTGTTATAAACCACGGATGCATTGACCAAAAAGCAACATTTGCTCCTTTTGGCAAATCCCAATAGAGGCTCATTGAAATACGGTTTCTCGTTGAGCACGAGCCCTTGAATCGACACCAAAACCTGAAGTGTAGTCGAATTTCGTGTCCACAACTCTGTTCCATTCCCCACCGAAGTGTTAAGGAGGCTCAAGCAAACATCTCCGTTCTTGTAAAGGTTCGGATTCAAACACAAGCCGTACGCGTGATACTGCGCTAACGGAGGTTTAGACGGATAATCGCTTGGAAGGTAAATGTCAAAGAAGAAGAGACCGTTGTGATAAGGCGTCCCTTCAGCGCCAATTATAACGGCACGAAGATGATCAATCCTAGTCTCGTAAACTTGGACGTAAATTGATTCTGGCAGAGATTGTTGCAGACTTCTCCATTCTTTCATGATTGTCCGATAAACGAACTGTTTGCGTTCCTGAATTCATCCGATATATTAACATTCTGGTAGTAATGATCGGATCCCTCTCGCACAATATCGAAGTGCTTGAACTGGAAATCGGTAGCATGCATTCGTCCGGAACCTAATAATGAGCAAAAATTAACCAATGTCAAGAATATATTACCACAAGAAAAAATTGTACCTACATATCTATCAACATAACATTAACCTTTGTACCTAGTGCCATGTTTGAAGTTCTTGTCGTTTTCGATTCTTTATCTTAAACCAAAAAAAAAAAGGCAATTTGGCGAACTAACTTTTCAATTTTTCTGTTGGATTCTTAAGAATGTAAGAAGTGAAGAAAAATAGAGGCAACTAGCTTTATCTATACAAGTAATTTGACTCCTAGTTTTTGTGGGAAACTTATCATACTCAAAATCCTAATAACAATGAAAGATGGTGAAAAAAGAAAATCCTAAAGGGATAAACAAACTTATCTTTGGAACTAACTTTTATGTTTCTAATAATAATAAGTAATAATAATAAAGTCTAATACTTAATATTATAGCTTTTTAAATTGTTAAAATAAAAGTTTATTCTATTATTTATGAGGATATCAAAACAATTATGCGGTCTATTTTGTACATAAAAAGTATACAAAATTTGTACACTCATATGAATTGATGCACACATCTCTGAAAGTTGTAAATCAAAGAAGACGTAATTAGAGACATTTAAGTAAATATAAGATAGGTGTGTACAAATTTTGTCTATAAAATATGTACAAGTAGCATTTCTCTTTTGTAAATATAATATTTGGTAACTATAATTTATTGCAACTCTTAATGAACTATATAAACTTTTTTTTTTAAATAACTATATAAATTTTTATTACAACTAATCTTTCAAAGAATAGACTGAGAAGATCAAGTTAATTGTACCAGAGGTGATTGTACTTTCACTCCACTTGTAATAATAAATATATTATTGAACCTTAATTATCAGCCATCTGAACTTTAATAAAGAAATCATCCTAAAGGAATGAACATCTGAGTTAAATATATACTATGGAGGTGATGGGGATGACAATTGATGGTGGTGTCGATCAGTGGCGTGGTGACTATCAGTGGTGAAGGTGACTGGTGGCGGCGGCAGCAACTGGAAGGGGAAAGTAATGAACAAGAAATCCTAATAATCTGAAAATCCCTTATATAATAATTGATGAGCTATGATAGATTCCAAATTTTTTTTTTTTGGGAATTATAAATTCTAAAAAAAATAATAATAAAGAAAAAAAGAAAAATATTTAAAGGTAGATTTACAACTCAAAAAGGTAGATTTTCAATTAGTTTTATAATATAATAGATAAAGATGTTGAATTCTATAATAGAGGTATTAAATCACTATCTATCTCTCAAATCAAAGTCCTAGGAAATAAGAAACTAGTTACCCCAAATAGCACGTGTAATTGGAGAGGGAAAATGGAATAATCATTTGATGGTTCACAAAAATTAATCTTAGTATTTAACTTCTGTCTTGACATAATAATTTTAAATAATTTTTGACCAATTGTAATGTTTTAAATAATTTTTGACCAATTGTAATGCATGCAACCATGATCAATAACACTTTCAAAGTTTAATGATTAAAGTTCCACTAATTGTATTGTAAAATGTAAACATAGATCAAGGCAATCTGTAGTGTACTCTAATGCCATAAACATTCATGTAAAAGGTTGTCTGAATTTCTATGCACAAAACTTCATTTCCAAATCCCCTTGACTACGTTAATCAGCTTGTCCATTAGGCCCTTTTTGGGTTTCTTTACGTCGCTGCCCTTTTCTTTGCATCCTCGATTTGACGGCTCAGAGTCAGACGCATTCTCTTTGTTCTCCAACGCCGCCGATAGGAATGAATGCATAGTCTTGAGTTTCGAGTTGAATGACGATGAAACCTGAACCGAAGATGAGCCAACCATCAAAGGATAGTTCTGCATAGCCGCCAATATGGAATCCGCTCGTGCACGGAAGTGTTGAGCTACAAAAACCTCGAAGTTCTTAGGCGGATTGCTTATCGTGTACAGCATTGTCTTGGAAGACAAAAGGAAAACATCGGCATTGTAAGTCGCCGATTTCTGGACCCACTTAGCAGAATTGCTACTCTTGACAGCCTCGTAGCCTGGCTCGTTGAAGTAGGGCTGATCGTTGAGGACGAGCCCTTGAATCGATACCAAGAGCTGAAGAATGGTAGAACTCGCTGTCCACTTCTCTGTTTCTGCCCCGTACCATGTGTTAAGTAGGCTCAAACAAACTTTCCCACCGGCGTAAAGATTGGGATTCAAACGAAGGCCGTGGGCGCAATAGGACACTTTCGGCGGCTTACTTGGGTAATCCGAAGGCAAGACAATGTCAAAAAAGAAGAGGCCATTGTGATAAGGCGTCCCTTCAGCGCCAATAATGACTGCACGAAGAAGATCAATCCTAGTCTCGTAAACTCTCACATAAATGCACTCTGGGAGATTCTCTTCGAGGCTTCTCCATTCTTTCATAATCTTCTTATACACCGAACTGTTGAGATTACTAAATCTTTTCTCCTTGCCGGAATGATTAGACTGCCGGTAATGATGATCCGATACATCTGATACCACATCAAAATGCTTGAATTCGTCATCATGTTTTTCGCCCGAACCTGATGAACAATTTAAGATCAAATATTCATTTGGATAAGGAGCCTAATCATAGTGTGTAACTAGACAGAGGATTTCAGGGGACCTTTTTTCAAGAAAATCAAGAAAATATAACATTAACAAATTCTTTTAAACAAAAATGATCAAAGAGGAGAAGAATTCTTGTACCTGATGCCATAATTCAGTGAATAATTGCTCAACTTTTTTTGGGATTTTTGTCACTTATTTTGGGGAGTGATTAGGGTGTGGGGAAATCATGTTTGAATACTTTAAGTTTCCTGTTCAATAGAGTTCTATAGAGTGAAGAACTCTTCTTTGCAACCGTTAGCCTTTCCGTATTGTATCACCTGTTTGTTTGTCAGAGTTAAAGAGAAAAAATAAGAATAGGTAGTGAAAATAGTAACCAAAGTTGCGTAAAAAAAGGATAAAAGACAAACAATTTTATTCTCCTGATATTCCTTCCGTCTTTTGATTTCTTTTTCCATATTTGTATTTTTGGATTTGAGCCTTATTTTCACTTTATTAGTAAGTCGAAAAGATGACAAAATCGACAAGGCAAAACGAAATTTCAGAGGAATTGGAAGGATTTGATATCAGGCGTATTCAGGAAACCACAGTTTAGATTCTTTGAAAACTAAACACCAAATGAGAAAAACAAACTCACTTGTCACAAGAGAGAAATTATCAATGCACTATTTTCAAATTATGAACTCTCATTATCCTTTCCACCTCTAACTGTTGGGACTTTAGGTCAATTCCCCTAGTACATGTATCGTTGTTCAAACACTTTAATGAAACAAAAAAAATACATAAAAATGGAGATAAATTTAACAAACTCTCAAATCTTTATCCTATATGGTTAATAGCTACAACTATGTAGAATTTCCTCTCAACCCATAATAATAAAGAAAAATAACACCTGTTTTACCATACTTAATACAATTTGAAGCGTGAATCCAGATCTGCCAAGTACTGCCGGAGCTAGAAACATGAAACTTTTATTATGGAGCTATGAAATTTTTAATTAAAATATAAGGTAAGAATATTTTACCCACATTCATGAATGCATATTATGAACATTAATAATCAATTATAGATTTGATTTCAATAGTGTCTGTATTTTTCTTTGCTGTTGCATATATTTTTCAGCATAAAAGTGTTTTTCTTGGGTTTTCAGTTAGGTTCTAGTAACGAAATAAATTAGGGTTCTTATTTGTCATAAATTTACAAAATTCAGGTTATGTTTTTATTTTGTGGTGTATTAGAAATCTAGGTATATATAAGAGGCAAATCAATTAATCCTTGACCTTTTTGTAAATATAAGACTAAAATTTAATATTGTGGTGTGGTTAGTAAATTTTTTTGTGTAAATATGACCACCTTTCATAAGGAGACAATTTTAATCCAATAATTCTTTCTAAGGTACAAATCCATCCATAAAAGTTAGTGTCATTTGAATTCAAGACCTTCTACCCAAAATGTGAGTCGGCCAATCAATAACTAATCTACTATATTTTAATCGTCAAAATTTTCATCAAAGAGTCATTTTCTTCTTTCTTAATAATACTTAGCTTTCTAAATCCAAGTAATTGACAATTTCCCACCAAAAAAAAAAAAGAAAGAGAGAAAAAAACACACACAGACACATGGAGAGACAAAATGTACAAAACAGAACTTCTACATATAGGACAATGGGATTGGACAGAATAGTACCTTTTTCTAGAGATCTTTTCTCTAAAAATCAATTTTCTTCAAACTCTCTTACTTATATCTTGCTTACAATATCTGAATTCTCAATTAGACATTCTCCGAAAAATCACTTTTTTCTCAAAAATAATGGAGAATATATAGTTGTAACTAGTTATAGTGCTAATTTTGTCATTTGTCACTGAGTGTTAGCTTTGTCATTTGCACTCACAGTTGGCATAGAGTTTCTGATGGTCTAAGAGATAACACATTCTGTTTTCTCCATTGTATATGTGTAACCAAATCGTATGTGTTTTATTTCGACTCAACAGAATAAAAAAAAATTCCTTTTACTTTTGATTTCCTTTCACTTTTGATCTCAATTACAAATTGTTCGTGGCATCAGAGCACAATGTTTCCTGGAATGTCATCGACGATGGTGGCGAAAATCAACTCGAAAGAGCAAATCAGAAGCAAAATGCAAATTGCGAGGATGATCCACTTCAATTACAAGGATCTGATCACCCTGGGATGATGCTGGTATCAAATCCGTTGATAGATATGAACTTTCAGTCTTGGAATTTGTCTACACGAATTACTTTAGGGGCTAAAACCAAATTAGGGTTTATAAATGGGAAAATTAAAGCACTGGATGAGGATTCCACAAATTATGATCACTGGAAGAAGAATGATTGCATGGTTGTGTTGTGGATTCTTAATTCAATGTCTAGGGAGTTAGTCGATGCTTTCGTTTATGTGAATTCAGCTAAGGAGTTGTCAGATGATTTATAACAGCGTCTCGGAGAGTGCAATGGTCTTATGATGTACCAATTATGTAGAGAAATATCTAGCTTGACTCAGGGAAACACTTCGGTAATGGTATATTTTAACAAGTTGAAGAAGTTATGGGATGAATATAGGAATTTATTGCCTCTACCTACCTGGACATGTGGAGCAGCCAAGGAAATGATAGAAATAGATATGAATGACAAACTACTTCAGTTCTTGATGGGATTAAACGATAGTTATGACAATGTTAGAAGTTCAATCTTGCTTATGGACCCGTTAGCAATGTTGGATAAAGCTTACTCAATGGTGTTGCAAGTTTAGAAATAGAGAATTGCGGATCAAGCATTTCCAGAGTCACCGGAGAATTCTGCGATGCTGAATAACACTTCAGGATTTGGAAAAGGAAATACTATAAAAGGAAGTAGTGGTTCTGGTACTTGGAATGGGGGGAAATGTAAAGGAAGCCAAAGGAAAACTAAAGAAGAAAGGGCCAAAGTCTACTGTGAGCATTGCAAAATCAATGACCATGAAATGGATGAATGTTTCAGGATCCATGGTTACCCAGACCTATACAAAAAGTTGAAGGAGCAGAAGGGAAAATCAGTGGCTAACCTAGCTAGCACTCCTTTGAGTTATGACATGGAGAATACTAATGGGAAAGCACCTCTGTAGACTGGACCATTTGCGGATATGGCAAGCATAATTCATCAAGAAATTGCAAGATACACGGATGAGAAGCTGAGAGGAGTTGGAAGCAATAGAACCAATGTCAATTTTGCGCATTTTGGTGATTTTGCTAGTAAGAAAATTTTATAGAATTATCATTATGCCCTTACTGTGTTAGGAGATTTAGAATATAGCCCATGGATTTTAGATACAGGGACTAGTAGCCACATATGTACTACATTAGACCTCATGAGTTGTTATAAACATGTTAAAAAATCAACACAACACTTCCTTTTACCTGATGGGTCTATTAAACTAGTTTCACACATTGGAGAAATGTTCTTAAACGAAAGACTCAAACTCACCAAAGTTCTTTATGTACCCAGTTTCAAGTATAACCTTTTTTCTGTAGTTGAACTTGCCCAAACCTCCAAACTAAAATGCATCTTTTATCCAAACTGCTACTTACTGCAGGAACTGATGAGTGACAAATTATTGGCTGTTGGGAAATTAGTTGGGAAGCTCTACATTCTCATTCCAGCCTCTCTGCTTGATCTAGACCACTTGAATAAACACACTGTTATTGCTCTACAAATCGGTGCCCATTTTCTACAAAAATTTGTTGCTTGTAATAAATTTACATTACAAAATTCTGCTTTTTGTAATGTGAAATTACCTTCTATTCCTAGTTGTAATAATACCCTTGCTGATTGGCATAAGAGGCTTGGACATGCCTATTCTACTACCATGCAACATTTGAGTTTTTGAAACCTCTTTCTACCAATTTTGAACTTTCTTATATGCAAGAATGTGATGTCTATCATAAATCTAAACAATAGCGTGTACCTTCTCCCATTAGTTCTATTGAAACATGTTCCATTTTTGAATTGTTGCATGTTGATATTTGGGGTCCCTATAAAGTCCCCGTCATTACTAGAATTCATTATTTTTTTACCTTGGTAGATGACTATAGTAGATCTACATGGGTGTTCTTGATGACACATAAAAGTCAATTCCCAAAGCTATTAGATGGTTTTTTTTCGAATGATGGATACACAATTTGGAAACAAGGTGAAGCACCTAAGGAGTGATAATGGGATGGAGTTTTTAGGCCATGAATGTCAGGAGTTATTATATAGTAATGGCGTCCTACATCAAAAGAGTTGTGCTTACACCCCACAACAAAATGGTGTAGTGGAGAGAGAGCATAAGCACTTACTTCAAATTACCAGAGCTCTTATGTTCCAAGCTAACCGACCTCTCAAATTCTAGTCTCATTCTATCTTGGTTGCTACCTACTTAATAAGCAGACGAATCCATCGAATAGCAAAGCTGCAGAATCTTTCGTGGAAAGAAAAATGAAGATATTAATAAAGGTATTCAACATAGGAAAAGAGAAAACCATGGTTGGGTAGAACGAAGAAAAAGAAAAATATCTATCGTACTGATAACGTGTTGTAAAAAGAAAGAAAAGAAGAGATAAATAATTACTTCTTAGAAAATTGTGTATCTACAATGAGAAGTAGAGACCCCTATTTATAGATACAAAGCTAGGGTTTCAGAGATACAATGGTAACATGTCTAGGGTTTGCAAGGTAGAATAGTCATTCACTAAATATTTAATTATTTACAACAATAACTTAATTTTAAGACATCTTGAAATTTTATCTGTATTTTTCATTATTTATCATTTATTCTAATTGTCTCCCTGTAGGAATATTTACTGGACTTTATATTTGCATTTTATCATTTTTTTTAGTATTGTGAATTTTACTTATCTGCATTTGTCTTCCTCTAGGACTTTATATATACTCGACTCCATATCTGTATTTTATCATTTATTCTAATTATATTTCTCATTATTTCTAATTAAAAATAAGTATTAAAATAACTTCCATGATTTTCATAAAAACTTTCTCCCAAAATGCTTCTTTCGATCATCGTCTTTTTTATAATAATATAATAATAGTTTCATGGTTAAATTCACGCTCATTTAATCATGAATTTTCTTGCCAAATGCTTCTTTCGGTCATCTTCTTCAATCACTGGCGCCACTTCCTGCCACCAATGGGGGTATGACTTTTTCACCCATCTCTGTTGATCGCTAATCTTTATTTATTTATTTATTTTATTTATTTTTTCTTTTTTGTGCTTTAAGTTTCCAACGAGCAAAATCAAGTATTGTATTACTTTCAGGCCCAATAATACGAGAATTCGAAAAGACTTCTGCACATTTTTCTGACCTTTTGTCAATATGAGGTTTTTCCCTTGGTAGAATCTTTCCCAAATCAGTGTGAAGAGACAAATTCAAGGAAAGAGAGTGAGAGACTGACGATAATTGGGGATCTACGGCAACACTCGAAGCAGGTATATACCATAAATTTCTAACCTTTCTTTCGGCGATCCACTTTTTTTGGTGTTTCTTGGGAAATTTTTTAATATTTCAAAATTTTTAATTTGTGATTTTTTATTTTTTGCCCCAAGTATAGCTGATTGGAAAGTTGAATCTTTGAAGTATCCATGGCTTCAGCTAATGTGCTATTACTGTGAAAGAAGTCCTCAATGTACCTACTCTTGATATCTATTATTGTTTCTCTCAATCTTTATTCGTTTAATTAAATTTTATTTACTGAAAATTCTTTGATTCAATTCGTCTCTGACTGATAGCTTGGTCATGCGATTCTTAGAGTTTCTCTAGTGTTGTCATTCTACTTTCATCTGTTCTTAATTGGAAAACCCCATTTGAATTCCTTTATAACTCCAAACCTAATTATTCGATATTAAAGCCATTTGGATGTCTTTGTTAACGCTACCAATCCACGGCCTCATAAAGATAAATTTTCACCAAGGGCACAGTGATGCATCTTCATTTGATATGTAATAGGACAAAAGGCTTGTAAGTTGTATGATTTGTCAAGCCATCAAACACTTATTTCTACAGATGTCCAATTCTTTGAACATCACTTTCCCTTCGACCAAATAGTTACTGAAACGCTTGATATTCTTTTATCTCTTCTCTCTGATTTAGCTTATCCACTCACAGAACTACCACATGTCCAGAACCATCCTTCATCCCCACAATCACCTTTCTTACCACATACTCCTGATAATGGTGCTATTACGGGCCCATTGTCTCCATCTACTTTAGAACCTGACAGATTGGGTGATAGTTTATACACTTTGGAGACTGATTTGCAGAAGAATTCTGAAACACTGATTTCTACTGATCCTGGAGAACATAGTAGTCCTCAAGTTGATGTTGGTAAACCAGCAGAGGAGGAACTTAATCAAACATTACCAATAAGGAGTTCCAGACTTAAAACCCAATCATATTAGTTACAAGATTTTGTTACACATTTAGCCTTTTCTGATCAACCAATAACAGTCAGTTTTTCTCAAAGCTATCCATATCCTACTAGTTCTAGACACTCCTCCTACATTCCCCTACTATGTTTCTCCATCTTTTAGTAGTGCATATGTATCTTTTCTTGCCATTGTTTCTAAATTGCATGAGCCTACTTCTTATTCTCAAGCCAGTAGACATAATGAATGGGTAGAGGCAATGGTGAAAGAGATGGCTACTTTAGAAGCTAACAACACTTAACACCTTTACATTCAGGCAAGAAGGTAATTGGCTGTAAGTGGGTTTACAAGATCAAAATGAACCCAGATGGCACTATTAACACATACAAAGCGCAGTTAGTAGCAGAAGGGTACCATTAGGTGCAAGGCATAGACTACAATGATAGTTTCTCTCTTGTGGCTAAGTTAATAATAGGAATAATACTTATTGCTTTAGCAACTTTTTGATGTTCACCTTTGCATCAACTAGATATTAATGGTGCTTTTCTACATAGATTTCCTGAGGAAGAAGTGTACATGTTACCACGTAAAGGGTATATTACAGTCAAACCTGGTGAAGTGTGTGAGTTACAAAGAAATTTGTACGGGTTGAAGCAAGCTTCATGGCAATGGAATTCTGAATTTTGTGATAAACTTCTTGCTTATGCATGGTTTTGTTCAATGTTCTCATGATCACTTCTTGTTTATAAAATCCGAAGGAGTCAGTTTTCTTGCACTTCTAGTCTCTCTTCCGATCTGTTCTTTTGACAGGTCCCTCTACTGATGACATACAACAGCTCAAGAAATATCTAGATGCATTGTTTACCATTAAAGATTTGGACTGGCTAAATATTTTCTGGGTTTAGAGATAGCTCGAACTGAACATAGCACTTACCTTAATCAGAGGAAATACATCTGAGATATCATCCAAGATGCTGGTTTATCAGGTTGCAAACCTATTTGCAAACCACTTCCAAGAGGTTAATTTTAAGTTGATAGCACACAGTAGCAAGAATTTAACAGTGCCTGACAGCTATAGAAGATTAGTTTGCAGATTACTTTATCTTAATCTCACACATCCAGACACACTTTTTTTGTGCAACAACTTAGTCAATTTGTGAACCATCCTTGCCAATCACACTGGGATATAGCTGTTCATGTTTTAAAGTATCTTAGAGGGTGTCCTTCTAAGGGGTTATTCTATCTAGCAAATTTTGATATTAAACTTCAAGCATACAGTGATGCGGATTGGGCCACCTGCATCGATATTAAAAAAACGGTGATTGGTTATTGTATTTACCTTGGTTCAGCCTTTGTTTCTCAGAAAACCAAGAAGCAAAATACCATTTCCAGGTCCTTGGCCGAAGCGGAATACCGGGCTCTTAGTACTACTGTATGCGAGGTTCAATTGATTTCCTACATTTTGCAAGCTCTGCATCTTCCTCTTCTTACACCAATACCTCTTTGGTATGATAACCAAGTTGTCTTATATATTATTGCTAATCTGGTTTTCCATAAAAGAACCAAGCATCTTGACATAGATTACCATTTGGCCCAGCATAAACTGAAAAAAGGTCTCATCATTCCTCACCATGTTACCTCTAAGCTTCAACTGGCTGATATTTTCACTAAAGCCTTGGGTACCCCTCACTTCTTGTTTCTTGTGTCCAAGTTTGAGATGATGGATTTTCATCATTGCCCACTTAAAGGGGAGGGAGATGAAGAATATATATATATATATATATAGTTGTAACTAGTTAAAGTGCTAATTTTGTCATTTGTCAATGAGTGTTAGTTTTGTCATTTATACTCACAGTTGGTGTAGAGTCCAGAATAAAGAAGTTCCTTTCACTTTTGATCTCAATTACAAATTGTTCAAATAATGTGTCAAAAAAAGAGCGAAAGTTAAAAACAACATCAACAAGAAAAATCCAAGTATAAGAACAGCATAATCAAAGTGTTGTTCAAACTGCAATGTAGCCTTTTGAACCTTCTCTATTTTCTTTGAGTTATC
>CAVNYN010291176.1:0-27131 GCA_963692815.1 Nyctanthes arbor-tristis | reverse complement strand
CCCCTATTTATAGATCTCACCTCCTCAAACGGACGGCTGAGATCGTTTCAATCCTACGGTCTAGATCGACTCTCTAGACCCTTCTACAATTATCTACACAAATCTACACGTATTTACAAGACTCTTACATGGGCCGGAATGTTCTAGGCGCAGCTAGATCCTCCCGGTCCGGCCCGGCCCTCCAGCTTTCCGATCTCCCAGAACGTTCTGCCGAATTCTGGGACGCGTTCTAGGAGGTTCCGCAACGTTCTAGCCATTTCCAGCAACGTCCGGCCCCGGAATCTTCCGGAACGCACCCCGTCCAGCATGTCTTTCAAGCTTCTGGAATGTTCCACGTCCCTCCGGGTGTGCCGTCCTCGTGGCCGTTCCACTCGGCCTCGCCCGCACGTCCCCTGCCGTGCGGCACCGGTCTTCGCTCGGCCATGCCCGCGTGCCATCATCCATGCCGTCCCGCACCCCGTGTGCGCCTCAGTCATGTCCGCATGCAGCTGTTCTGGTGGCCGCCCCTCTCGGCCATGCGCGCACGTTGCCCCTCGTGCGCGTCTTCTACGCCGGCGCCCTCTTCAGCCTTGCCCGTGTGCTCTCATCTCGGCCCTCTCGTGCACCCCTCGCGCGCCTCGGCCTCGCCCACGAGCAGCCTCGCCCGACGTGTCACAAGCGGGGCGTGACACTTGGCAGGGAGAAATGACAAGCTTTACTCAAACTCAGGCCCACGTACAGAGTTGAAGTCATTTCCTGATTAAATAGCCTATATATCACTTTTGCTCGGTGGCAATTTCTTTCAAGAGTAGCTTTATAAGTGGACGAAACATTTTAATAGTAGTATATATTGGTGTCGATATTAATTGTATTATATTTTAGTAGTATATAGGACTCGACATTTTAGTAGTATATACTAATTGTATTATATGGCTCGAATGATTAAAGTGATGTCAAAATTTACATCACATTAAATATGTGGTCAAATAAGACGTTATCATTTGTCAAAATTTTTAAGTACATTGATCGATAAATGTATTTGATTTTTACATTGGTAGCTAAATATAGTAGAAATTTACTAAAAAACTTGATCAAACACCGGCTAAAGAACTTGATCAAGTTTTGCAGCGAGACTGAAACATAGTGAGTAGTAATACTAAGAAGGAATACACATAACGGCCTTCAGTCAATGGGTGTCATTATGGTTCTCAAGTAATATAGTGACCTTTGAGAGTTAACCACTCCTGACTGAGAAATGCTTTAGTAAGACGGTCATGTGTATCTACGAGATAGCCGAATAGGTTATGAAAACTCAACTTTGCCAATTTAAAATCTATATGACTAACTGTATGTACACATAAATCACATTATTTGGTCTTGATTTTAAAAGTTTTTTCTTTAGAAAGCAGTTTTGACATTACCTGTAAAGTTATTTTTCGTTAAAGTGTACGTATGTCGACATGCCAACATAAAATTATACATTTTCTAAATGACAATATTCGGAAAGTTTCTGTAATTTTCATCATGTTTAATTAGAAAATTATTAAAATTGTGTGAGAGTTACAAATTTAAACGCCACTATGCCCACAGGTTAATATCTTACTTTTTTTCTAAATGACTTTTTAAATATATAAGTTTTTTAATTAACTCCAACTTTTCCTATATCAATACGGTAATATGTGTCCTTTTCTTTACGTGCACACATTTGACTTTTTAATTAATTTTTGCGTTTTTCTATCGGTTATTTTTTGATTCATTAATTGAGTAAAATGTGACTTTTGAATTAACTAATGACATAAAATGTGATTTTTTAAGTCAATATTGACAAATGATGTGACTTTTTTCATATGTGATTTATTAACTCAGTTGTGACACAAAATGTGATAATACTTATAAATGTAAAGTATAAATGTAACTTTTGGCTTATATGTTTTTTTTCTTAAATCTGAAATTTTAAATAAAATACTCGGACAAATGTGACTTGATATGCCAAGCCTGCCGACGGAAGCCAACCCCCAGGGATGTTGAAACTTTTTTAATTTATTATGAATATCATTTTTATATGATTCATCGACTCATTTTTTACAGTCTCGTACTTTTGTTATAATAATGTTTACCATGTTTGAAAAAAATAACATATCTTTTTATGTAGAAACGTTAATTAATGTTTTATTTTAACACACTTTATTTAAGTGGTTGAGAAATTATGTATTTCAATATTTATGTATCATTCGACAAATACAAACATATAAACTATACCAAAAAAGAAACATTAAGTAAGAAAGAAATAAAAATCATGAAACATAAAATATAAAAAGAGATGATAAAAGATCCGAAAACAAAAAGAGAGATGGGAATTCGGATTAGTAAGAGAGAGAGAGATATTGGAATTTGGATTTGTAATTTAACTTGTATTTGAATTTCAAATAGTCAGATACGTAATAAGAGAGAGGAAAAGTCAAAAGAGCTGTCATTCAACTCATTGGAATTTGTGACACCGGCTCTAACCTTATTATGTCCTTCGTCTTCCTCATCCCTCTACTGATGAATTCCTACCATTACAATTGTGCAGAAAGCTTCATGTGAAGACTTAAAAAATAAAAAATTTCTGGTGAAGATGGGTATGCACAGGCATACCCATGCACCCCGGTGGCTCCGCCAATCGCCATGGGCGATTACCATTTCGAATCTGACCTAGAAATTGTGGTTTTCTGTATCTCTTTCCATTTCCCATATCTGGACTTGTAAAATGACGTAGTAGAACGATGGTTGAATGTGGTGAAGTTTGATGATATGTGATGATACATCATAGACACTGGTGGTGGCTCGATGATGGTGGTGTTGGTGGTGGTATTGAGTTCGTGGTGGCAGAAGCTTAGTGTTGGGGTGGGTTGGTGATGATACCTTGTGGGACGGTAATGGTGGGACAGGGTGGCGGGCCAGTGATGTGGCGGTGGTTGTATTATGGTGCGCATCTTGTGGGAACAATTGGTGTGGGACGGCGAGATGATACTTGATGGTGTTGTGACCAGTAGACACTCCGTGGTTGCGACCGATAGTCAATGCTTGGTGGTCGACTTTCGACGAAACTTGGGTGCAGCACTGCTAATCAATATTTTTAAATTAAGAAAATAAAAGAAATCAAATTAACAAATCAAATAAACATAAAATGAAAAATTAAATTTTCTTAAAAAACGGTACAATTGAATAGGAAAAGGTATTTTTGATACCCCACTTATATTTGGGCTAAATATGTAAAGAGCCCAACATTCTGCCTTTTCTTCTTTTTTTTTTTTTTTTTTAAGTCTCAAGAGTTTCTTTCCTTTTGGGCCTAAGTGTTCTTGCCTTTTGAGCCCAACTTCAAATTAGTCGAGCCCAATGACTTAAATTTATTTATTTATTTCACTTTACTTGGTTTTGGGCCGAGGCAGGTTGGGCGGGGCCAGATGCCCCCTTGTCTCCTGTTCTTGCGAATTGCCAAAACACAATTACGAATTTAAGATTCCAGCTACGACTTAGAATTTACGGTTATGATCTACAATTAACCTTCGTTTTGCTATTACAATTGACAATTGCTTAATATTTTTTCCGCACCTAATTTACAACATGTAATCGACCTATTGACGTAACGCCTCACCTCATTGCAATGATAGAAATTGTTTATTCAGCTGTCGTCTAAGCCTCATCCTATAGCCGCACCAGAAAAGGTCGTTACAGTACCGCGATTCCTATAGGGGCGACAATTCACCTATTCGGCACGCACACATGTCGTTCCTATACATGTAAATATATAGCAACGACATTCATACCTATTGCCGCGACCCTAACTTGCCTCGATAGCCCTCCCAGTATATCGGGACGACATTTACCTCCTATTGCCGCTACCGTAACTTGCCTCTATAACCCTCTCAGCCTATTGGGACGACAACCAAGGTCGCTCCAATAGTCCTAATGTACAGAAGCGACCTTTTCAGTCTTGTCAACATGAGTCGCCCTAAAAAGCTCTTTTTCTTGTAGTGATCAATATTCCGACTAGAATACAATCTGTTCATGGTATCTCTATACCGCTTAATCTTTCGTTTAATCTTCGAATACTTCCCACCACCCCATCAAAGAATTCGTCCCCACAAGATGCAAGTTGCTTCTGGATAGGAGCCCCTACACTATGCTGCCAACTACTCGAGACAACATGGGCACAGTCTGGTTAGTGAAGCCATTGGTTCTCAAACCTAGACCCAAGAGACCGAGGGCTAGATGGTTGCAAGAAGAGGGCGAGTGGCCTGAAGAGAAAATCCCCAAGTTCAAAACTCTAGCATCAATGAAGAAATTATCCCAGTCTGAATTTACAAGAGCCCTGTCAAGCTGTTCTTCGATCCAACCTGAGAGCCTACGCCTCTTAAACCACGTGTATTGATGTCCAGTCATTCCCAAATCATAACGTTGGCAGTCTTCAACAGCCTCTCTAAACCCATTCAATAGCCAAACGGGGTGAGGATTATTCCTGAACTTCTCATGGTGATAGAGCAAATCATTAAAATCTCCAATACAAACCCAAGGGAGATTAGAGGATGAGGTAAGTAATCGAAGATGATCCCAGCTTTCCTTACACTTATTGCTGTCCGGTATACCATAGAAACCCGTAAGGCGCCACCTTGGTTGGTTACTAGTAAAGACGTCAACATCAATATGGTGACGAGAATAACTTAAAAGAGACGCCATATTTTGTTTCTTCCAAAACATATCTAATCCACCACTATGTCCAATGCAATCAACAAAGAACAAACCTTTGTAACCCAACTTATTTTTTATTGCCAGTAAGGAATTATTAGAAGATAAAGTTTCCATAAGAAAAATAAAATCGGACTTATTAATCGAGACAAGGTCCACAAGGACCTGAACTGCGTGGGTTGCCAAGCCCATGATAGTTCTAACTTAGTGTACTCATGTAGATCGTAAGCCTGTACAATAGGGCCCACCGCATCGCAGTTTTCTGGGAAAAGTTGGGCTGAACATCCACAAGAGAAGTAGCTGGGCTGCTTTTATCATCCACCCTTTGACGCTTTTGGTCCAACACTATAAGCCTATCAGCCAAGGTAGGCCCAATAGCAAGGTTTTCTTGGTCAACAGCTTCCTTAAATAGAGGATTCTCACTGATCGTCAATGGGAATAAAGGTGGCGGATTTGCTGGCTGGAATTGATCATCCAGAATAACAACTGGATCCTTCCCTTTCTGCTGAGCTGAATTCATAGAGCTTGAATTGGTAACTGCTTTGTCAATGGCCATATCTTCATAACTTTCCTTATTGGCAAAAGAGTGTGCAGACGTCTAATTCCTCAACCACTTTTTGCAGGACTGAAACATGTTCCGGTGGGACGACACCCTCAACCACGGTCCATAAACGCGTTCCACTTGGCCACCGGGAACCTCAAAAATCTTCTCGCAAAAACAGTGCGAGTGTCCAATTCTGCCGCAAACAAAGCAAAAGTTGGTAACTTAATTCTTATACTTGAAGTTCACCCAAATCCAATCCCCACCCGGTTTCTTTAGTTTCATTTTCCGCTTCAATGGCAAACGAACATCAAGAAGCACTCTGACCAGTATGAAAGACTTGAAACCCCCAGCAAAGTTCTTAGGATCAACATAGATAAAAGACCCATGAAATTCCCAATGTGTTAGAGTACCTTCTCAGACATAAAACCAATAGGAATATCATGCTTTTGAACCCACACACTCCAATCAAACAATTCCACCTGCAATGGGTTCTCGTCCTCACCCAAACGCTTAACAGCAAATGTTGATCAATAGTCTATGATCCCTCATCAAGGAAACGGTTCATGTCAATAGGATGAAAAAACTGGAACAAGAACAAGGAGGAAGTAAGATCTTTACTACTCACGCCCTTCATCGGACGCCATATAGAGGACATAGTATTCTTCATAGCATTGAAATTCACCGACTTATCTGTCAAGAAACGCCCAATCAGACATTACTGTAAATCCTCCTGCAAATAATGTAAATCCTCCTGCAATCGACTAACATCATCATTCTCCAGTTCGAAACAAAAGCCGTCCTCGTCATCAAGTGTTAGTCGAGAGTAACAATCTTCACTTATAAATGACTGAAAACTATAAAAAAAAGGTAGATCCTCAACAACATCGACAGTCATGTACATGATAAGCAAAAAATGGCAATTTTGGAAGTATAATAGTTCTTGGACCAAATAAGCAAGCTAAAATATTATAAATTGTCAAGATCCAATTGGTCTAGTAGCATCTTAGTGGGTTTCTTACGCCCTATGTTTAGTGTTCTATTTCCCACCCCAACATTCTCCTTTAATGTTAAAAAAAAAAAATCATAAAATTGGGACACTATAATATTAAAATCTTCTAACGCTGTCGATGATGGCCATTGAGTTAGGCTAGACACACTAAGAACATGGATTATAAAATTTGCCTTTCCAACACATTTTTTAATTCTTATAAAAAAGCAAATGAGACAGAATAATCGAGACAGAGGTAGTATATGTATAAAAGAACAGAATTGTGGATATATTGAGGGGAGGGGGGAATTCAAGAAGAGGTAGGTGTGGTTCAAATCCTAGATCTCTAACTGAAAACATAAGGATCCTAACTATTGAAAACAGTTCAAACTACAACTGTGGATATATAGAAGATTGAAAACTTACTATAATAATTAATTACTAATTAGTACATGGGTGCAAGATATAAATAAATAAATGCTAGTACTAGTACATGGATATTTGTGAGTAATTTGACGTGGCTAAAGTAGCATTTATCTATAACTAGAGAAAATTTGACGTGGTTAAAGTAGCATTTATCTAGAACTAGGGGCGGCACGTGCGTTGCACGTGTCGCTGACTTCACATCGTAAAAAATTGTTAACTCCGAGATCAATTCCAAAAAGGAAAAAATGATTTTTCTTTAGGAATAATTCAAATATATAATCTAATGCTTCAATGAAAACTTAAAGAAGTCGGCATAATTGTGAAGTTGGAATTTTCTCAAGAACATGTAATACTCTAGGGCAGCACTTGCTAGCTAACAGCCATTTCTTTTCCATTTTTTTTGCTTGGAGAAGTTTGGCAGACTCAGGCATACAATCAACTCTCAAGGCCAGCCAATAAAATTGCCACTCAAATGCATTATAGATGATATAGTCACACTTATATTTCATTTTGTTCTTTTATATCAGCACTATAATATTCACGTTACCAAACAAGGCTGCAACATATCTTTTGAAGCTTGAGAGGAGAATATTGAAGGTGTAAATATTGAATCCAAAGAATTGGGTTTCACTAAGCCTAGGCCTTTAGCTATGAGCTTATTACTGGTCTAAATATCACTCGAAAAACAATAACTACGCTTATTGATATCAGTGAAGAAGCATTTGTACTTCTCAAGGTCGTATTTGATGCAGCAATTATGTTGGTGTTGCAACTGTTGAAGCAAAAGAGGAAGAAGGGGAACAAAAGGCTTGCTACATTTCAAAGTGTGGAAAGAGGGCTCAGACTTCCTATCTTCTCCTGAAAGAAAGTGAGGCAAGTATTGTTATATAGTTTATACTATAGTGGCAAATATTATTGTTATGAAACAAATCTAAATCAAGCAAACAACTTTAAAGAAGATGCACTAAGGAGTGATGAATATGAAGAAATGGTGAGGCAAGTACTAAGTCACATAATAGCACACTAAACACGCATTTCTATCTACCGCAAGCAAGGAATGAAACAATGCTTCGCTTGAGAAAATAGTCAGAAAATCCTTGCAGTAACAAACATATAATAGATTCTGCATATGGCATTTGATTTCACAAATATACCCTTTTTCACACAATTTCGTATTCATTTTCTGTAGGTTAGCTGTTGCAACAATTTAACATTGATAACACAAATTTTATCAAAAATTTAAAAAGAATCTGAGATGACTCGACATGAATCTTAAAAGGTGAAAAATCTGAAAAAGCACTTCTAGACGTTATTGAATTTACACATACTAAGATAAGGGCTTCATCAAATATAAGAATGATGTTACTCCATATTCAAAGATTTTTTGTTCCTTAGATAAATCTAAGAATTATTAGGCACAAATAAGATGTCAACAACCTTGTGGAGATCCTGTGACAAGTAATAGGGGCACCTAGATATAACCAAAAAAATCATTTATTCTTCCAATATAACCCAATCCTCTATGTCAATAGGATTATCTTCAAAAATTATAGAACAATTACAAATGCACAGATATTGCAATGAGATAAACTCACATTGAACACTTAGCAAATATCTCCATTTTCCTTATACGATCATAAAATTTCAATGGCATTTGTTATTGCATTGTTATCCTAAGTTGCCCAAGTACGAAAGGCAACCCTAGGTCAATATCAATACTGGGCAAAAAATGGATATATCAATCATTAAAAAGTTGATCCCTTAAATATAATTCCAACATATGACAAATAAAGAGTTTATCACACCCCTTCCCATTTTTCATTTCAAATAAAGAAGCACATGATGAAAGTCAAAACTTATCAAAATCAAACCAAATGTATAGTAGTTTTACAAAATTTATCATAAGACAAGACGAGGAGAAACTCCACAAAGAGAAAGTAACCTCCACAGGCATACAACAAATCTCTAGACCCATTTTACAAATTTAAAGTTTATAATTACCTACATAAATTCTTGATGAAAATTAGCCAAAAAAGCATACAGATATAGCAATGGAGAAATCACCTATTTTTTGCTCAATCATTGGTAATCAGTATAACAATTTCAAAATTGCAGGTCGAAACAATCACAAGGAAGAATTTAGTTAGAAAGCAAGGAGGAAATCTGAAAATTTAAAATAAATAAATAAATAAACATATGGAATCAGGTGAGAACAAAAAAAAGAAAAAAATTCCAAGAATAAAAAATTCAGGCCAAATTGAACACCACCTACCAATAAAAAAGCACTTAAAAGTTAGAAAAGAGAAAAGCTTGAACACCACAATTCAAAAGAAACAAGGCAATATTTCATATCAAAAAGGCAAAAACCAATAGCCACAACAAACAAACCTAAAAACCGACACCGGCAATGACAGGTAATAGAGAAATAGCAAACCAGAGCACAATTCTGAAAGTGATAGAATAAATAAGATATCATAATAAAAACCCCAGCGACAAAATCAAAACTAAGAAGAAAAAGAACGAACACAGAGCTCAGCAAGGAACATGGTACTAGGAAAGATTCTCGAACGGCTCAATGACAATTACAAAACCCATAAACGGAAGACCTGCACGTTTGACACCGAAATTGACCACAAAAACCCATTGATTTTTGGATGGTAATGAGGTAGTAGACAATAAGCTTTTGGAATGGAAGAGAGGAAATTTCAAGAAGAAGAGAATATGAGGTCTAGATTGGAAGACGACTCTGATAGACATTTTAGGGGCATTTTTGGAAACACAGCAGCTTTTTTGACGAAAGCTGCTCTTTTATATAGTAGTGATAGTGATTAGAGACAAACACTGTTCATTTTCCATTTTTTTCCAATTTATCCTAGTAAGATCTATTATCTTCCATAGAATTTTATTGGAGTGATGAATTAAGTAACAAGACTATAAGTGTTACTCTAATTTATATATTAATAATAAGAAAAATTTGTCTGGCACAATTTTTCCCCTCAATGGTCTGGCGTTATAAGATTATTACTGGTGAAATCACTTATGATATCACCTATCTTATTTTTCTTCTTATCATTTCAGTTTCTGATTTTTATTTCTGCCATAGCCTTTTCTCTCTAAATGTATCTCCCTTATCCTCTTATCATATTTTGAATTGAAAATATGAATCATATCCTCTCGATTCCCTTTCTCTCTTACTATATATCCCTTATCCTTTCATCATATTTTGAATTGAAGATTTGATCAATTTCCTCTCAATTCTTTGTATATAAATATCATATCATCATTTATTTTTCTCTATTTTTATTTTTTTCTTATTTTTTTTTATTTTTTTGTGCTATTGATTTATTTTCTATCATTTTAAAGTTTGAATAAAAAATAAGAATTATGCTTTTTTAATCGGATAAAGCAAATGGTCTTATATTCTTCATAATTTTTTGCTCTTCGCTAATCAAGTTTCTTGTGTTTAAATTGTCGAGTTTTGATTGAGTGCGACGTTTGTGTTTAAATTGTAGGGTTTTGAATGGATGTTGTATGTTCTTCTACCTACACAAGAATAGGAATTGAGACAGCTATGCCTGAGACATCATTTTGCAGCATGAAGAAATCATTCGCTTCTTGAAATATATTTGGGGGTGATAAGCAGTTGGTTTGCTTGGTTCAGGGGTAGAAGGATGGAGAGTTGGTTGGAACAACTGTTGGATAGAGTGGTTGCAACTCCTTCTTAGTCTTCTTTGTTTGGGGAAGCTCGGGTCTGTAACTTGGGAATCTTCACTTTAGACCATTCTCCACTCTTTTTTTTTTTTTTTTTGCAGCCACAGCCTTGGTCCTTTTGAGAAAGTTTGGGTCAGTGAGGCCGATTGCAAGGGGGTCATAACTAATAGTCGGGCAAGAAATCAACATCAAGACTTGCATAGGCGACTCTCGGCTTGTAATGCGGATCTGCTTCAATGGAATTCTAAACTGAATACTGTTTTTCGAAGGACGCTTAGGCAATGTAAAGATATAATGGCTGCTGTTTAGAATTGAAAGGACGTGGCTTATTTGAGTACATTTGAGAGGGCTCGTTAGGATATTTTGAAACACTACACAGACAGGAGATATTTTAGAAGTAATGAGCTAAGCATTTTGGCTTCAAGAGGGGGATGTGAACTTGAGATTTTTTCATGAGGCTGCATCTGCCAAAAGGAAGTTTAATGCTTTCAGTTAGTTAAAGAATACTGATGGCAATTGGGTTTCTTCTGATGTTGAACTTCATGATCTAGAAATTCATGATCATATGTTAAGCTACTTTCAAGGACTTTTTTCCACTGGCCGAAACCTATCCACGCCGAATATCATTTCACAGCACGTTGTGGTCCGAGTTAGGGAGGAACAAAATGAGTAGTTGCTTGCCCTTTATTAGCGGATGAGGTGCGGTATGCTCTTTTTCAAATGCACCTGGACACATCGCTTGGGCTTGATGGTATGAATCCTAAGTTTTTTCAACATTTTTGGAGTATAGTTGGTCCTAATGTTACTTCTAGCTGTTTGCATGCTTTGAATAGTTGTAGTATTCTTGCTTAGTTGAATGTCACGGCTATTGCCCTAATCCCCAAAAGCCAGAATGTAGAAACTATGAGTGATCTTCTTCCTATCTCTTTGTGTACGGTGATGTATAAAATTATTGCCAAAGTACTTCCTAATCGACTTAAAAGTATTTTGCCTTTGATTGTATCTGAGACTCAGTGTGCATTTTGTCCCTGCGTGGCTCATTATTGATAACATATTGATTGCTTTTGAGACCATGTATGCACTACTTAAACAGCAAAATTCAAGGCAAGGAAGATTATGCAGCATTAAAAATTAACATCAGTAAACCCTATGATAGGCTAGAGTGGGGCTTTCTAAAGGGGGTCATGACCAATATGGGATTCTCATGGCCATGGATTGATCTCATGCTTATGTGTGTTTCCTCAGTCAGATATTATATTTTACACAATGGTTATAAAGTTGGCCCCATCACACCAGAGCAGGCGGTGAGACAGGGATGCCCTCTATCACCCGATCTTTTTATCCTATATGCAGAGGAGTTGTCTAATTTCTTAAGGTGGAAGGTGGAATCTGGGCTGCTTTATAGGTGTAGGGTTGCCAGAGTTGCTCGTTCTATTTCTCACTTATTTTTTACTGATGATAGCCTGCTCTTCTTCAAAGCTAATATGTAGGAAATGAGAATTATTAAGGATGTTTTACATGCATATGAAGTTGAATCTGGCCATTTGATAAATTTCTAGAAATCTATTCTTTCTCTTAGCTCTAACATGCCTAGTGATCGTTGGCTGGAATCTTTACTTTTTTTAGTGTGGTTGAGCAGGTGGTCATGAGTTCTACCTTGGTCTGCCTTCCTTGCTAGGTAGGAAGAAGAAAGAGATACTCTATTTTATTAAAGACAGAGTTTGGCAACACTTGAATGGTTGGAATGAGAAATCCTTATCTAGGGCTGAAGAGATCTTGCTAAAATCAGTAGCTCAGACTCTTCCCAATTACGCAATGAGTGTGTTTCTGCTTCCGACTGACCTTTGTGGGGAGATTGAATGAGCTATGAATGCATTTTGGTGGAAGGGTAATAAAGGGATAGCTAGGGGTATCTCATAGATGCGGTATGAGAGGCTTTGTTATCCAAAAAACCATGGGGGCTTGGGATTCAAACAGCTTCATGAGATGAATTTGGTCCTCCTAGAGAAAAAAGGTTGGAAGTTTTTTGTGGATTCTCAATCTCTTGTCACAAGGTCTTCAAAGGTCATTACTTTCCTCATACGAGTTTCCTTGAGGCTAAGGTTAGCCATAACCCGAGCTTTGTCACAAGGTCTTCAAAGGTCATTACTTTCCTCGTACGAGTTTCCTTGAGGCTAAGGTTGGCCATAACCCGAGCTTTGTTTGGTATAATATCATGGCGAGCCAACTTCTTCTGAGGGAAGGTGTCTAGTTTTGGATTGGTAATAGAGCAACAACAAGGGTTTGGAGGGATCTGTGGTTAGTTGATCGAGAGGAGGGGTACATTTCTTCTCACATGATCCCGGATGGTGAGAATACTACTGTAAATTAGCTCATGTTGCCTCGAGTTTGTAGATGGGATATGAAGATTCTTGAGGATCTTTTCAACGATATGGATAAGACCCGAATTTTTGAAGTGTCTCTAAGGTTGAATGTGGCTAAAGACAAGTTATATTGGATGCTCGAGGCCAAGGGAGTGTATTTGGTCAAGAGTGGATATTGGTTGGCTCAAACTATGCGTAGGAGAACATCTTCCCCCAGCTAGCCGTCTTTGGACTTTTATCTGGGATCTTAAAGTGCCTCCAAAAGTAAAGAATTTTCTTTGGAGAGCGGCTGTTGAGGTCCTTCTGACGTTCGAGTAGCTACAAATAAGGAGAATCAATATTGAGAGCCAGTGTTTAGTTTGTCTTGAGGGGATTGAAACAACTCTGCATTAGTGGATTGTTCCTTTGTGAGGCATGTATGGGCAGCTTTTTAGTGGTTTTCCAGCGCTATATTGTGCGGAATTTTAAAGATTGGTTGCTGATTTCTTTTGGTAATTGTGATGGGAGCGTACGGTGATGCTTTGTTGGGCATTTTGGCATAATAGGAATGAGGCTGTGTGGCAAAGTCAATCTCTCATGCCTCTTTGTGTGATTTCTTTGGCAAACATATTGCATAATCAATGGAAGGAGGCTCGGGTTCCCATCCTCAGGGCTCAACCTAGCTGTTCCATGCACTTCCCATCGGAAATGTCCGGCTGCTCGAACTTTTAAGCTTAATGTAGACGCCGCTACATTTGCTGGCCAAAATAGAGTGGGGCTTGGGTTGATTTTGCCGGAGGAGGCAGGCTCCTTTTTGGGGGCCAAGACTATTTGGTTGGATGGTTTATATAATGTGAAGGTGGCTGAATTGATAGGAGTTCGAGATTAAGGAGATGCAGTTAACCCGAGTCACGGTTGAGATGGATGCACTAGTAGTCTATGAAGCTCAGCGATCCTCTCATATTGACCTTTCCCCTTTTGGTTTAATCCTTGATGACTACAAACTTTTGGTATTAGAACTCAACGGTATAGAGTTCACAAGTGTTAGATGATCTGCGAACCAACTTGCTCATACGCTTGCTAGAGCAGCTGGTTCCATGTCAGGTCCTAATATGTTATTTCATAGGCCTCCTACATTTATTGTTGATGTAATTCATTCTGATTCTATTAATGATAAAACTTCTCCTTTCAAAAAAAGAAAAAAATAGTAATATTAATAACAACATAGTATGCTTTTTTCAATTGACAAATGAGTTTAAGATTTAGTAACAAACTGACTTTAAAAATATGCAGATGAATAATGTAGATGGGGTAATGGATGTAGTTGATTTGTATTAGGTGATCTACACACAAAGTAGTAGCAAATCATCAAGAATTTTGTTTTGCTATAGTCTAAATCACTACTCTTGCAGTCTGCTGGAAGCTTCATCCTTGGCTATAACTTTGAAAAAATGAAAGATTCATTACAATCCATAGAATAATGAGGAGATGGTTGGAATAATCATTATGTCCTATCTAGAATATCTAGATGATAAAGAACTCTCAAACTGTGTATACATTCTGAAAATAAGCCACATTAATTTTTTGATTTTTGTGATTATTGTTACGTAGCAGTTAATGAATGCTGATTATATATTTTGGAAAAAGTCATCATTAATTGATGAAGTTGCTGGGCACTTCTCTCTTTTGTTTAAAATTTTACAAAAACACACACACACATATTAAATTTTAAAAGTAGCATGCAACAGGTCTTGCTAAACTCAAACTAGGAAAAAGTAATAAAAGCACGTTATAGCGTAAATGATAGTTTTTAAAACTTGACCAAGTATGTTGATATCTTATTATTTAAGTGCTAGTTGGATGTTATTGGAATACTATATAGTTGTTGTTCTTCTCGTGCAATACACAAGTGAGATGTCTAGTTATATCAAAAAGAAAAAGGCGAAAGTGCCAAAAAAAATTCTCTCTCACACATACAGGCGTGTTAAATAAAATTACTGCAAGAAATTTAAAACATCAAATTCTGATGATAATTCCTCGCTTCTACCCTTTACCAACCATTTCCCTTCAACGTGTTATCTCCAATATTGTAGCTGAGCATTACATTCTCCCTTCAACTTGTGGCCCACTTTGATAAAAGAATGAATTTTCTTAATTTCTACTATGTTGTATTGTGAGTGCTTTCGAGGAACCCAGCCCTGGGTTCCTTATGGAGCCCAGGAGCCAATGAGGTGTTTACACCTCATTTGGATGCAAACATCTCTTTGTACCCAGGACTGGGTTCCTTAGAAAATTACGTTGTATTGTTGTTTTGTTTCCATTACGACCACCAGAAACACCAGTCCTTAACAAGATACATCGATTTATACACCTGGGTCAAATATAGTGGGTGTCCTCTCTGTTCCATAGTTGCCCTTTCTTAAAAAATTCTATGAAAAAAAATTAAAAAGAAAATTAGTGTTTCATTTAGGAATTTTGAGATTTCGACTACACTTTCTATCATCTCCTAGCTATACTCTTTTTACACGCCTTAAACATTTCCAATGCAACAATGTGCACGAGAGCACTTAAGTTATGTTCCATTTTTTTCTACATATATTGTCCTTAACAATGTCTAGTTGTAGACAATTTAAAGCTGATGTAGAAGAAAAAAGAAAATAAAGAGAGAAAAATGTAATAAAGAAGAGAAGAAAGAGAGAAACTTCATATATCACATAAAAATATGTTTACCTTTCTCTTCTCGTACACATTGTTACATTAGTAAATGTGTTATACATAAAAGCCACCGAGAAGCCCATAAAAAAAAAATTACTATATTATTAAATAATAACATGATGAAAGCAAAGCATCATAAATTTGACATATCCAACACAGACAATTATTTAACCTGCCAATGAATATGACATTAACATAATAAATTTGATGAAGATACATGAACCTCAAGTTCAAATAATCTCATTTAAATCAATTAAAAATAATTATAAATCTAGCAAACACACTAGAAATGCCTTCCAATTTCCTTAATCGTTCTATCCATTATTTTCTTCATCACAAATAAAAATTAAATCTTTGCACACGCATCAAAATTCTATCAGCAAATTAATTATGAAAAAAAGATATGGGATTTAACCCACATTTGGCCGCTGAAACTGGCGTCGTTGGAATGCTGCCATTTCTGGTAGTCAATCTTGGGAGGTCGTGGTGGGCGGGTGGGTTGGCTTTTTTCTTTTTATTTTATTTTTTATTATTTCTAATCCTTTTCAAAAAATAAAAAATTAAGGGGTATAACAGTTATTTTGTTGAAAAATTAATAGAATAGTGACCAAAAAAACTTATTGTGTGAATCTATGAAAAGTTGGGGACATAGAAGGTCAAAAAAACAGGTTGAGGAACCAGCTGATTCTTAACTCAAAGGTTATGAACGATTTGTGAAGTTAACGCATTTTATTTTTAAAAAAATAAAAGAACTTATTGGCAAACGTTCTCGGTAGATTGTGCTATGTGTAGCATTCAAACTATTTTTTTTAAGAAGGTGTACCATTCAGACCTTTTTTTTTTTTTTTATATAAGGGCAGATAGGAGAGGAAAGGGATAATATGAGAGTAGTATGTGTGATTCGAACCCAGAACCTCCTACCTGAAATATGAATACCTAACCACTGTACTATTCAAACTTGATATATACATATGTGTGTGTATAGATATATTGAAAGGATCATTATATGGATATTACTGAAATAATAATTCATAATTAATTTCAAAATAAATTATTCCTAGTGAGCTTCCTTTTAAATAGAAAATTAAGTTGAAATAAAGATCTAACTAGTTAAGCTACCCTTGCAAAAAAAAAAAAAAAATTATTCAAATATATTATTAGATAGTTACATAATAAATCTACATTATACTTCTGTAGAAACTATAAAAACATAAGTATACATTACTCAAATCAATAAGATCAACTGACTTAGTAATCGTGACATTCAAGATCATGTAGGAGACAATCTATATTTTTATATCTAATCTCTCGTACATATGCAATAAATTCAAAGACAAAAATACAATATTATCAAATTTAAATTTGTCACCTCTATAATTATTAAATGTTCTGGTCGGATACGCCTCCCCCCATTACCCAGCCCGTACCCATTTGAATTGAGTACCGCGCAAGGTGATTTAGGTCGGGTAGGTAAAAAATACCCGCTACCCACTACATTTTCAAAAATCCTAAAAAAATGTAAAATGCAAAAAAAGAAAAAACAATCAAATAACATTAATCTCACCAACATGTAAGAAGAAGATGGTGAATGAACAATTAGTAGGAATTAGAGTTTATTTTAAAACTGTCCTTTCAGATTTGATATTTTAATTTATTAGTGAAAAATTTAACAAAAAAATGGGTAACGTGGTTAAGACTTGATTGTTAAATTTAATTGTCATATGTTTGAATCCTCTCTAAGTTATTTCATCAAATTTTTTGTTAAATTAAAAAAAAGGAACAATTACCACAAGATTTATCAAATTAAAAAGGCAGAAAGGTACCGAGACTTAGTTCACTTAGTTAATATATAGATTAGCACAAAGTCGCTACCTTTTGACGCTATTCTATAATTGGTCCATACTTATCATTTTTAGTAATTTCATATTTTTAGAACAACTTACAGATCACAGATCGTGGTGATGATAACTCAAACTTGGATAAAATAACCTGATGATAATAACTAGACAACTTTACATTTACCTTCATGTTTTACTGGCAAAATTAAAGTCATTATTGGTGTAAATTGAACCCGTTAGAGGTGACTTTTGTCTACTTACATGTCAGGATCTATTAATAAGACTAAAAAAAGTCCTAACGTAATTTAAATTATTGATGGAATGAAGATTTATAAATGACCTAACTAGAATCATTGATTGAATATAAAGATTTAGAATGATTTTTTTTTTAAAAATAAAAAACTATTATTATTTATTTTTTTCTGATCAATAAGTTATCTTGATGAGTTATTTCGTGCACCAAACCACTGCTAACTTCATTCAATCCATTTATTTTCTCTTTTTTATTCTTTATTATTCTAAATAATTTGTTTGTTTTTATTTTCTAATGATGCTAATTATTATCATTAATTTTTTACGAAGGAAGATGCTAATTATTTTGAAACTCGTATTTTTTTCACTTTATATTATAATAATAAGTAGAAAAAAAAATACCCTTTTAATAAGGGATCAATTTAACATGAATGATGATTTATGCTAATAAAATTACTGGTACCTGACGGCCAATCATCAAAGAGCATCTAGAGGTAGCACTATTTGTGGCAATTACCCAAATGAAGAAGACCTCATTCCGATCTAATTATTATTTGCAAAATCAAATTCATTACTCAAAGGGTACTAGCAGTTCCAGTCTTGTCATATACGTAAATTATTTGTAATGTTTATAATAAACTATGAGTCCGCGAGCGGCCGCAAATTGTGAAATAAATAATAGTATTTATCACAGAGGAACATGGCCATCGCGGTGTTAGAGCAATGGTTTTGATCGGTATACAAGTCAAACAATAGTAAAATAATCATCATTTACAATATTTTTCAAAGCATCAGGAGGAATATTCCTGGGGTGAGATTGTTATTCGAATTTGAAACAAATTAAATCTACTAAAGACAATCTCTCACCAGATGTACAACAGACGCCTATATGACTGGAGAAAATATACCCCTCACATTAAAAAAAAAAAACCATGAATAACACTATCGGTTGAGATCTCCGTTCTCGCTCGCCGTCCCCCAAGAAGATCATGACAAGTCATAATAATTTTACATCTCAACATATCTCTAATAAATCCAAAAATATAATAATAATGTTAATGTGGTAATTATAACGTTTATTATTATTATTATTATTATTATTATTATTATTATTATTATTATTCGATTAACTAGTATCCCCACCCGTGCAACAATACATTAATCAAACAGAGCATTATATCCAAATACAAATATCGATCGATTGTTTTTAAATGGTCAATATCCATTAATATCAAAATCAAGAGTTGCGGTGCCTAGAGACATGTAATTTTCCCGCTATTTTTTCACAGTGTCTATAGTTACCGCACTCTTACGGTAAATTGTAGCTTAACCCTAGTTTTCGTTATATGTTATTTATTTTCCTATTTTAGACGCCTGCAAATTAGGTATTTAGTTTTCCTTATATGTTATATATTTTTTTAGACACGTATTTTCATCATTTCCTATTTTAGACGCCTACAAATTGTGGATTCCTTTTGTGCACCTTCAAATCTCATCTCCTTATCCACTCCACATCTTTCCCATTCTTTCAAATTACATTTTGCATATTCAAATCCGTGTATAAATTAACTTCTTTAAATTATCTGATATATTCGTAATATATTGAATTTCTAAACAGTTGGTGAAACATTTTCCCCACGTTATTATTATGTTTCAAATATACATGCTTTACATTTTTTAATTACAATATTGAAAAAATAATTATAATTAATAGAATTATTGTTAGGGCGTGGTCGATTGCATAAATTTTCTATCTAAATTCCAAGTTTTGTGCTTTTAATGCACAAGTAGAAATGGAATTTAAATTCCATGATACAATCTTTTTTTTTTTAAAGGAAATTCCATGATACAATTTTGGTAAGCATAGTCTTTTCCTTTTTCTCTAGAAAACAATTCCCATGTCCACTTGAAAATTTTGACATCTTATTTTTAGTTATCTCTTTATTTATACGTTATGGACAAATTATATTCGGATGTTTTTTTCTCAATAATTCACCTTTTGGTTATTTTTCTTATCATATTCCTAATGGTTATTTGTTTTCTTTTCTTTACGATGTTTTATTTTCAGACAGCGCTTTATTTATATGACAATAATAAATTAGATTGTGATACTCTTTTTCAATAATTCACCTTTTATGGAACAATTTTCTTTATGCCCACCCAAATTATTCCAATTGAATTAGCTTAGATTAATTAAATAAATAATAAAAATAAAAAAATCTAAAAAGCAGTCTAAAAGAATAAAACACGGGCCGAAAGATTGTAGACCACACTACACTGACTCAACCGAATGGGGAAGATGTTAATCATACTAATTATATTGATTCATTTTCCATTATAGATGAATTCGTGAAAATAAAACACGTTTCCAGCCAAAAGCAAATTCCTATTGCAACATTTAATACTAATTTTTAGAACATAAAAATTGTTCTGCTACCTAAATAAACATTGAGTATTTTAGCTATACGGTAACTATATTTTTCTTCATCTATTATTTTCATGAGATGTTATTTATTTAGATGATTCTGTAACTGCCATGTTGAATAACCGGCTTGTTTAGTCACATTTTCCTACTAGAGTTCTTCTATCGCTTTGTTCACCTTTAATTCTAATAACTGTCACGGGGCATCATGTATTATGAGTTGTACTTGTCATCGGGCTCTTGTTTGCACTTATGTGAAGGGTTAGATGAGTAAAAATGATCTTCTGTCAGATATATGCACACGTGGTAGGAGATTATTGGGAAACCTACACATAGTGAACCCCCTGTATATGAGGGCTCACTCGTTTTCCAATTAATCTCCTACTATGCGCGTATATGGCGGGATAGTCCTACTATACATCTGGTGGGAGATTATTATTAGGAAAAGGTACATATACTCAAATAAAGAATAATTTGCCTCCAATCAAAGTAAGTTTAAGGTGTGCTTTTTTATTTTTTATTTTTTTTGGGGGGTAAAAAAAAAAAGTGTGCAATTTTTCAAGGATAACTGATACCCTCTAGGACATATATTGTGAAATTAATGACATGTTACGATCTATTTTATTGTGTTCTAACAGGTATCAAATTCACATATGACTACAATACATCATAAAAATGTTTTTCTTACAAAAATATGTTTGTTAGTAAAAAAAAAAAAAAATAGGATTTGATTTATTTAAAAAGTAAAGAATAATATGGTGGAACTTGAATTCAAATATATTATTGAGTCACTCTTATGGGGTACATTCTATGGTGTCATTTTGACACCATATTATGCTGTCGAAAGGGCTGTGTTTCAACACACCGTTGGGTGTGTTGGGTGATGGGCCCTGCAACACATCCAATGGTATGTTGCCACACAATCCTTTGAACACCATAGAAAGACCGCTCTTACGGGCAATATGTGTATAGTTAGGCTTTCGTTGTTAACTCATTCGTTTTAAGATCTTCAATTCAATGTAAGACCCATATTGCGTATTTTCAACTTCAAAGAAAATTCAGTAGTATCAATAGAAGGAAGAAAAAGGGTAAAATAAAACGAGAGACTCATTTGGAAAAAAAAGGTGAAAATATTGCTCAAAATCATCTACTACAAAGACATCGTTTTATGGTCCAATTCATTATATTAAAAAAAAAAGATGGTCCGAGACTAGTGATGGCAAAGGGGTGGATTCGGGGCGGATCGGCCCCGCCCCACCCCGATAACATTCTCCACCAAACCGCCCCGTCCCACTGCCACGACTATTTCGGGTCGGGGTAGTTCGGGTCGTGTCGCGGGCTGTTCGAGGCATCAAATGGCCCCGGGTCGGGTAGCAGGCGGTTTGGGGCAGCAAACGGCCCCGTTTGCTGCCCCATTTAAATTTTTTTTTTTTTTGGGATTTGGTGGTGAATTTTGGAGTTTCTAAGCTACCTGAAATTAACAATCATCCTCAACAAAATGTTTTAATAAAATTTGGGGTTTTATAATTGCTTTTGTTTTTTAAACACACTAAATGGGGCGGGGCAGACGCGACCCGTGGCGTGTCAGCCGATCACGCCCTGATCCGCCCCCACCAACCCACAGGGCGGAATTTTTTTGCCCCATTCAGTTCGGAGCACCGCGGGTTAGCGGCCGGGTCGGGGTAAATTGCCATCCCTATTCGAGACTCACTCTTTTAGATTAGATAGGATTTATTGTTATTATTATTATTTTTTTTTTTGAGTGGATTGTTTTGGAGTATAGTGATATATAATGATAATAAATTGTTAAAAAGAAATACTATAGGTTGGAACTTCTTTTTTTTTTTTTTTGAATGGACTTTTCATTCATTCATCAAATATTGCTCCTATCAATGTAGGAGGCAAAAGACAGAGGGATGCTCATTGTCCAGACAACGTCATTTTCCAAAGAAATAGCATATGCAACCAATATATGGGCTATCTTATTCCTCTCTAGAGGGATATAACAACAAGTACTACATTTGACCTGCTCAAGAAAACTCCTAATATTATTCAAAACCGGTCCTAGGGGTGCAATTGGTTGGCTTGCAATAATCTCCACCTTTGCAATGTCCCATTGGTTGTCTATCACAAACATCAATCCTTCTCGAAGGGCATAAGCTTCGGCTGATTCCGCAATCCGCATCATTGAACCCTCTCCTTCTTCAGGCGAAGGCGCCCATAATCCGCCCGTGGTCATCCAAAACAACCGTGCCCATCCCAATCCTGCCTTCGCGTGTTCTAACTGCGGCATCTGTTTGGAGTGTCCAGCCCCTTGTCATCCCATCCGGTTGAGTCCAAACTGCTTGTCTCGCACAAAATGGGAGACGCTCTACCCTTACCGAAGTTGCATGGATTTTCTGGTATTCATGTAGGTACACTAAGACAGAGTTGGCCACATCTTGCACCTATGGGGCGTCTCCATAATGGTTCAAGCTGTTCATATTACTCCAAATTGTCCAAAGGCCAAGGCAAAACAGCTCAAGATGATTTCGCTCCATAAGAGAGCCCATATTAAGGGAAAGCCCTCCAATATCACAGTGGTTGCAACCTCTAAGTGTACTCTTTATTGGGTCCTAGATGCCCAGCTCTTTCGACATTTCAATGCTCCACAGACGCTGATAAAAAACATGGAAATCTGTTTCAGCAGCGTGACAATGCGGGCACAAGAATTCGGTCAGGATATGTCTCAGGTACAGATTGGAACTTGCTGGAAATGTATTATTTGTTATCAGCCAAGTGAGATGTTTAATTCTGAGTGGAATATTAAGGTGCCATAGTAATTTCCACCATTTATCTTGTTGTTCACTGCCTCCTTCTTCCACCCTATTGTCATGGGTTTCATTGAAAGAAAGGTGGTACCCGCTTTTCACCGAGTAATAGCCGTCCCTTGAGTGATGCCAAATAATTCGATCATCCTGATCACCCCCTAGTGGAATAGACAAAATTCGGGACTGATCAATAGCCCAAAAATTGGTTTCAATCGCAGCCAAGTTCCAATCCCCAGTCTCATCAATAAGATCCTCAACAAAATTCACTGAATTGTTTGGGGTAGTGAATGGCTGCATGGAGCAATCATCCGGGATCCATGCATCATTCCAAATCTGTATTTTATCTCCTGTCCTAACTCTCCATCGCGCTTCCTTCATTATGGTCTCTCTGCCCCCACATAAAGCTTTACCAGAGGTATGAACTACCCGGTTGTTCACGAGCTTTGAGAATGTCATCATCTGGGTAATATTTACCTTTGAGCACCTGAGCTGCCAGCGACGAGGAGTTTTGAATTAAACTCCAAACTTGCTTAGCTAAAAGGCTTTGATTGAAGGATAGCAAGTTACGAAATCCCAGGCCACCATCCCACTTTCCTTTACATAACTTGCTCCAACTCACCCAAGCCATTTTCTTCTGTGAATTGGCTTCCCCCCACCAGAATTTCGAAATCATACTCCGTAATTCACTACAAAGAGAAGATGGAATCTGGAATAATGACATAACATATGTAGGTATAGCTTGAAGCACCGATTTTACCGTCACCTCCCTGCCCGCAGAAGAAACGAAACCCCGCTTCTAATTCTTTATCTTCGAGACGCGTTCTTTCAACATACTGAAAACCTGTCTCTTATTCTTCCCCACGACCGCCAGTAAACCTAAATATTTATAGTGGCTGCGTGAAGCATCCACCCCAAAAAACTTCAATGCTTTGCCTCATCTCTTCATTCAGATTTGGAGAAAAGGGGATGGAAGTCTTTTCAAAATTTGATCACTTGGCCAGATTCCAGAAAATTGGTCGATAATTCCAGCCGTCCCCCTATCAATCTGCTCCTGTCTCGGCCTTGAAGAGGAGAAGAGATCCGAGAAGTAGTCCTCAAAATGGTGAATAAGGTTATCATCTCCTGAAATCCAGTCTTCATTGTGATCTCGAAGTCGGGTAATACCATTCTTCTTCTTCCTCTCCGTTGCCCCATTATGAAAAAAAGTCGTATTACCATCACCGTCTCTCGAAGCCAACCAATCCTTGATCTTTGTTTCCAATGGCTTTCCTCCAACCTTGTCGCCTCTCAATGCTTGCGCCCAGTATTCCTTAATCTGCTCCATATTATTCCCCGCAGTAGAGTCATTAAGCAAAGCATTTCGTCACTTGGATAAGTCCATAAGAAGCCTCTGCCTACCCTTGTCAGCCTCTCAATGCTTGCGCCCAGTATTCCTTAATCTTTGACAGTTTCGTCACTTGTTCCAAACTGCCAAAGACTGAGTGCATTCCTCAAGCTTTTGTTGTATGGGTCCAAAATTCTGATTATCCATCAACATATCGTCCCATGAATCCAGCAGTTGGGCAGCAAGGTTATGATATTCGTCCTCTCGAATCCAGTGTGGTTTGAACAGGAAAGGACGGTCTGCGTTATGCCTACTCTCCCGCTCTTGCTTACCCTCCATGCGAATGAGTACCGGGCAATGATCGGATCGTCTGAAATCCAGATTTTCAACCACTACATTTAGATATAATTGCTTCCACCTCTCATTGCACACTGCCCTATCCAATCTAGCTTGAATATTCCCCAAACCACATCTCCCATTGTTCCATGTCATTATTGGACCTGTATACCTCAAATCCTCTCGATCACATGCATCAATGACTTTTCTAAATTTTTCCATATGCGTAAGGGGTAAATAGAGCGTCTCTTTAAAATCACCACAGCATACCCATGGCATCGAACTTTGGCCCTTCAACCTTCTTAATAATAACCATGAGTCGTCTCTAAGTGAAGCTTGGGGGTTTCCATAAAATCCAGTGAATCTCCAGTTTTGTGAATTCTCAGACCGCACATTAATACAATCAATATGACCAATGCAGAAAGAACAAATATGGATATCCACTGAGTCACTCCGTAAAAGCATGAGTCCCCCGCTACGTCGCTTACAATCCACTATAAAGCATCCACTGAAACCAAGATTACATTGAATTCTTTCTGCCCTGAATTTATTTAATCTAGTTTCCGACAGGAAAACTAGACTAGGGTAGTGTTCACGAACTAGTGTTCGCAAAGATGTGAATGTACAAGGATTCCCCTGCCCTTGCACATTCCAACAAAAGCCAATCATTGTGTCCGGCGAGTCCTGCAATCCAGTTCGTTCTCAGCACCCTGATTGTTCTCGCTCTGAAAGGTAATCTTCCACCGTTTAGCATGCGAATGGGGATCCATAATCGAGGCCGGTAATTTCCTTTTATTAGACGGGCTATTTTTTACCCTTGAGCAATTTCATCGGCGAGCCAATTACCACCCCGTGTCCAGTACGTTTTTTCCTCGACGCTCTTCCGATCTCCCTCCACCAGCTTTGCTGCCCGTCCCCATCAAAAATTTCCCCTTGTTCACCATAGCTATTCCCTGTATAGAGTTGCTTTCTTCAATCTCAACATCCTGTAATTGGATATTCCCCTCCTCCATCAGCATTGGCTCACTTTGTTTCATATTTGCTCCTCTCCTTGTTCCTTAGCTGACTAATAATGCCACCATGGGTATTAGTACTATCCCTTTCTCTTGCACCACTATCCCCTGCCTCATTCTCGTCTACTCCTTCCCTTCGCTGAGCCCCACCACTCGTAACTTCAGTTTGCGTATCCATCTGTTGGCGGGTATTAGTTCGAACACTCGAGGAACTCCTCCTATCACTCTCTTCCGCACGCCCAGCCTGTACTCTCCTACCGAGGCCCGAAGATAGTCACTATACTTAAAATTTTCTCGACCCTCCTCCGTCTGAGCCTCACCTTCGCAATCACAATATTCGCATCTAAGGAAAAATTCTGGCATCCGTTCACATTGAACTAATTAATTAATTACAACAAATAACGCCTACAGCGACAACAACTAGCGACGACGTGAAAAGTCGTCGCTACAGGTACCATTTATAGTCGCCGCTGTAAATAAGACCTACCGCGACGAGCTCAAGAAGTCGTCACTATAGGGTCCACCTACAGCGGCAACATAGTGATGTCGTCCCTATAGGTCTATCTATAGCGGCGACGTAGTTATGTCACCGCTATTGGTGTCGTCGCTACAGGTCTGATAGTCGTCGCTAGGAGACTATAGGTATGGGCCTATAGTAACAAAATTGTCGCTGCGAAAAATCATCTAGCGGCGGCATTTTGGCCTATAGTGGCAACTATAGGCTACATTTTTTGTAGTGGGTAAAAATGTAAACTCTTTTGCATGGAATTGACAAACACGGATACCACCTGTTTGAGCGGCTGCCTTAAGACAAGTTGCACTCTAATCCGAGGCAAAACCCCCGAACAATCCACCTCCTCAGCTTTACCCACCAGAGCACCCACTGATCTCATAATATTCTCCGTAATGCACATCAATGGGACGTTAAGCAGTTGAATCCAAAACGACACCATGTGAAACTCCATGACTCCCAAGTCACCGGCACCTTTAGGAGATTGTAACGACAAAAGTTGATTGTTCAAGGACCATGGTCCCCCTGCAAGCACCCGCCATCGATCTACTTGTGAACCAAAGTTGAAAATGAAAGTTTTCCGTTCATTCCTTTGTTCTACGGAAAAGCTTCGTGTCACATTCCATAGGCTAAGGATAACCCTTCTCAAAAGCATCCTTATTAACTGTCTTCGAATCCATGATTTTCCCAACAAGACAAAAACCGACATTCGTCCTGCCCTCCTCACAATCATCATCTCGTAGGGTTAATATGGGATTGCCTTCCTCATCAAGGCGCAATGATTCATATAATGTCCGAACCTCCTCTGGATCCATGCCAGCGAACACTATAATTTGGTAACAAAAACTCAAGCGTGAAAGCAAAAAGAGGAAAAAACGATGGCCAGAAAAGCCGGGGAAAGCCACACGTGATGGCACAAACCATAATACTCACTCACCCGAGGGCTGCGCGCATAGGGACCTTTTTTCCATTCCTTTGGATATAGGTTGGAACTTTGAAGTAAGAAAGTTACGAATCTTATGAAGATAATAATGCTACAAATCCACCATATAGATCCACCACTCATTTACCTATTTCCACACAAAGAATAGGATTTTACACCCCAGATCTTATACACTAATTGAGTTTGTGGGAGAAAAAACCCAAATTTTGGTTTTCCCCCTGCATTAATTATGCTCTTAGACCATATCTA